>BGZK01002468.1:0-55792 GCA_005406025.1 Eumeta japonica | reverse complement strand
ACCCGGCGAACTCCGTTTCGCCACCAGATTCGTTTTATGTAACATTTCGTTTGGTGATTAAAAGATAAAGAAAAAAATTTTTTGTTATATATTTGAAAAGGAAAATATTTATTTCATTTCACACAGTAATAAATTCATTTCGATTACTAAAATGAAGTGTTATTTAGTTGAACTTCCCTAAGTAAATGAAAGTTACTCTTTGATGTCGCTACAAATCCAAAGTAAATACTGAATCGAAGCGTTATACGTGTCCGCAAATTATCCGTTTCATTGTAGTGCTCTTTGGTAAACCACATTTTTGTTTTGGTCTGACGTTAACACAAACAAAGCGGATGGTTTCCCAACTCGTGAACACGCAACGTATAACTGCCCATGTGAAAACAATGATTTTCTAAATTTATCCCGCAAACACTAAGCGATTGGCCTTGCGACTTATTAATTGTCATTGCGAACGCAAGGCGAACTGGGAATTGCAATCGTTTGAAGTCAAACGGAAGATCAGTCGGAATCATTGGTATTCGAGGAATACATACATTTTCACCTGCGTACTTTCCGTTAATAATGGTTGCCTCAATCAAATTCGGCATAAGTCTCTTTACCGAAAGTCGAGTACCGTTGCAAAGTCGCGGTGGATTCAAATTACGCAGTATCATAATAACTGTACCAACTTTGAGTTGCAAGTTATGTGGTGGAAATCCTGGTATCTCCAGAGAGTTCAAAACTCGTTGGATAATTTACTACATCATCGGGATTTGTTATTGAATCAACGGATTTGTATGTCACCAAATCGCCAGCAATTTTTGATTGAATGGTGAAATTCAGTGCGTGGACATCATTATTCTTTGCGGCAAGAATTGCTCGTTGACTTAACCAAGCATAATTCTTATAATTCTCACTAATGTTTGGGAAAACATTTTCAATAAGAACTAATTGAGTGTCTACAAATCGGCAAAGTCGTTGGTAAGAGTAATTAATCCAGATGTCGCATCAACTGGGACTTTTCCATTTCCAACATCTAATAATTGTTTGGAAAATTGTGCAGCACTTTGATCATTTTGAAGTTGAACTCTCATATTAGTGGTTAGCGATAATTTTTTACGTTATTCCATAAAGGTGATGCCTTCAGGCAAGCATTCAATTCATCTGCAGGCGTTCCACGGGAACTACTGGCAACGTCTGCCTGAAATCGCCTGCCAACAATATCATCAAGCCGCCAAAGATGTTGTTATTTCGCCGAAGATCCTTCAGTGTGAAGTTAAGTGCTTCAAGTGATTTCTTGTGCCATTGTAACTGAGCTTGCATTGCATCAACAATTTTCCCATTGCACTGGATCGGGAAATATTGCATGTTGGAGTATCAATTGTGTTTAAATTGAGTGGCAACTTAAGCGCAGAATGTGCAGTACGACCGCCATCTAGAAGAGTCGCCGCAATTCCAGATGATGCTAACGCCAAAGCTATGTCACATCTTGATCGAATAGTGGCCAAAATCAATGAAATGACAAATGTTTTCCCTGTTCCTCCAGGTGCATCCAGGAAGAATAGACCACCAGTATTATTGTCCACCGCTTGCATTAATGTTTCGTATACTTGTTTTGCTGTTCATTCAGCAACGGAACATTATTTCTAACGAATTCCTGCAATGTATCAACATTGTATTGCAGCTCTCGATTTAATTCTTGGTTGAATGAATCGTGCATCGATCGATTTGGCGCAATCATTCCTACTTCAATCAGTAGCTTGTTTGCAATAGTCAAGCATTGATCCTCAATCAGAATCAATCCTTCATTGTAGATTTCATCGGTTATTTGGATGTCAGGATTATTCGTTTGAATGCGCAAGCGATGCAAGATATCTTCACATATGGCGTCTTTGTATTTGTTCCATAACTGAATTGGTTGTGAAGGAAAACATGTGGTGATGATAATTGCGAACAGCGTTCGTATTTGGTACGCATTTGATGAAACAACTGAATCTGCAAGTGTTAAATCCCAATGAGAATCGTTCTCCAGCAAACCCAATAGTTGACATGCTTCTCGATATGTTTGGCATTGGTGGCCATTCACAGTTTTCAAATGCGCAAATGATTTTGGTCCACGTACATTTACTAACAGCAGTCGCAAATAAAACATTCATCGTTTCTAGGATGAACAGTGTACATACGACCTAGTGCATCAGTTGAAAACACCTGTGGCCAGTCTGGAACTGGGGTTCCTTGTTTGCGACGTTGGAATTTCTTTGTTGATTGATTCCAAATGTGGGGCATTTCAACGTACATCAGCGTCGCTGCGAATGGATCTGCTTCACACATTGCAAAGAAGCTAGTCAATGTTGTCGATGGTGGTCTCTCAGCTCGTTGTGCCGCATTAGCCTCAGTGAAGTAAACTCTTTGGCCATTTTCCAAATGCACTGCTAAATGTACAACTGTGGGATATCTTTCATGAATTTGAAATGACAATAATCGCCACAGTGCTTCATTAGTACTGACGTATCTGCCCATTTGGAAGTTGCTGATTTCGTCATTCGCATTTTCCGACGCAATACCAAACACAGCCATGTCGCTGCCTTTGTGACGTACTTGCACAAATATTTGATTGATTTGGCCGAATGACAACTCTCAACGTTTGCATGTGTTTCGAAAATTCGTGATAGCAGAATATGGTACAATGAATTCATTTCCGATCTCAATCTCTTGATTTTGAACTTTAACTTTGATAGTTCGACCGTTATCTTCCTTTGAACGCCGACGATAAACTGGATATCCATCGTTCCCTGTGACTGTTTCAGCAACTAACGGTCGCGGATATCGTTTTGTGCACTTTCCATCAGCCATGCAAGGCGATAATGGATTTAATGCACCGCACGGTCCATGCACCATCTGTGTCGTCACAATGTCGTGTAGACGGGGATCAGTGACTGGATCAGGAATTTCAGCTGATATGATGTCATCCACTTCATTTGAATGTAATTTGTTCAGCAACCAAATTAGGATATGAGCATGCGGTAGTCCACGCTTCTGCCATTCCACCGAGTACATATAACAACGTGTGTCACCAAAAACTCGATACTTAGTAAGCACATCCATCATAACCTTGAGTTTTGCTGAAATACTCTGGCGATTATGTCATGGCGATCTTGCGGTTTTGACCCGGTTCCAACTCGCGTTCAATTTCCGTCCACTTTGGATTGCATGTGACCGTAATAAATAAATCGGAGTTCCATAATTTCGCACGTACGTCATAGCGTCTTGAGCGTATTCGTGCATGTGGCGTGGGCTTCCGATATAAGTTGATGGGAGAATCGTCAGTCGTCCAATATTCTGAACATCACCATCTGAATGAATAGCATCACGCAAGTGTATATAGTCCTCAGATCGTAGCCTTTGAATCGGATGAACGCTAAACGTTCGGTCTCGACTTTGACATACATGTCGACAGCGAATTGCTGGAATAGCCGACGGCACTTCAGAATGACATTCTCCTCATGTGTACGAATCATCATACGATACGCATAATTCATTTAGATTTTATTCGTTGATACTCAAAATACAAAATTAAATGAATTGTTGGAAACCAATAATAGTAATAATTGAAATAATGGTGTGTGAATATTGTACCTGTAATTGGATCGACCATCTTCAACGTGATGTCGTATCCGTCTTGCCCTTGCCAATAAATGATTGGATATTGTAACGCATCGTACAAACGATGTGTCTCGTTTACGATGCATGATATTGCTTCTTCGCTGAACGACAATGTCTCGTGATTTAGTTGGATCGCCAATAATTGCAGCAACATCATTAACGGTGGGTGCATTGAATCTTCGCACATGTTCACCTGTTGGGGTACAATCCGCTCTTATGACAAATTTGTGCGTATCCGATGGCATTCGTTCCAATGCTGTTTTGAACATATTAACCAGCGTGAAAAAATGCTTGCAACTGTTCAATAATTCGTCTCTTTAACTGTTGTGCTCCCTGTATATTGCACCGCACATTCAGCTGATCCACCATCGACGAAATGAAATATATTTGCAGAAATTGATGCGGTTCATCTGGTGTTGGCACCATTGAACCATGCAAATGATATATTTGTCCTTGTATCTGTAATTGCAAATAATCATTAAAATTTGTTGAAGAATACGTTGTAACTTCTGATCGTGTGATGGTGTAGTGTGGTGTATATGCAGTTGTTATGTGTTGCAATTCATTGTGTTGGTGTGAGTGATTGGTTATGTGTGTTGTATCTTTTACCTTGCAAGTCGGCATGAAGCCGCCTTCTCGAATGATATTAGCTCCAAAGGAAGTCATAAAGCAGTTATTGTATTCAAGGATGTGTTGAAGAAAATGGTTGGAATCAGGATCAGTTCCATCGAACAATGTTTTCAGTGGCTGTGGTGGTGTAAGTAATGGATCCAGTTTGACTTTTCCACTTGCGCAGCACAATCCAGCCGTTTCTCTTTTGAACTTTAACGCATTGCAATATCGGCATATAGTCGTCATTCGTCCAATATCTAAATTTTCATCATCACTGTAGTTCGCAGTGGGATCATATTGGAATGCCAAGCGATTGTATGATGCTTCATTGTGTCACGCGATGTCTCAATCGGTCATTTTCTCTTATTATATTTTGTCTTTCTTCGCTTAAGTTCCTTGAATACACTTGTTGCTGGCTTGCATGTCTTGTGCGGCGGCCGATGCTCTCGCGTCGTCCTCTAGGCATTTTGGACTATGGAATTTAACCTCAAATGCACGATCCACATAATTTACACTCAGCTTGAATGAAATTAAATGAGCAGAGAACAATGAGTAGCTGTCAAACACTTTATCACGCGGCCATCTACTTGAAGTATTGGATATTAGTTTGTAGTACATGCTATGTATCAGAGATGGCGCTGTATGTGAAAACGATTTCCCACTTTTCTGTTGAATTTTTCCTGAATTTTCTTTGCTATAAACCTCACGGGCGAGACCTTTCCAACGAATGCAAAACCGTGGAAATCGGTTCGTGCGTTCTGGAGTTATAGCGTCAGGGAGAAAACTGGACTTATTTTTATATATAGTAGATTATCATAGAGACCTCTAAGTAACAGGTAAGATGCGACGTTTCGTTCGAAGAAGTGATTTGTGAAATCTAGGTACACCGGTTATCATCAATTTAGCTACGAATCTATATTAGTTCTGGGATCCTTTTTTTTTTCACCCACGCAAAAGTGGATGTCGATATCTGGATACGCAGACGGCGGTTTGGAAGTGCTGATGTTCCTTTGCTGAGGCAGCCTCAGCTCGCAATTCTTCTAACATATTTACCTGCACAGCTACTGCCGAAGTTTCATCACAGATATTAAGAACAAATATGATGAGGTGATCCCAGTTATGGCATATTCGAAATAGGTACCTACATGGCTCTCTTTGTACAACATTTATTGTGAACATCATTAAGTTTGATTATATATTTTTTCGGCTTGCTGTCGGTTGGCGCCCATTAATTACACTGTAATCATGTACAGTGTTTATCATGTCATCCACTGATTGATAAAACAGGTAATTTAGACTAAAGTTGAACCTATTATATGTCAGAGGTCACATAAAACAACCATACGCCACTGAGGAACCTCATGTCTCATTGAATATAAATTAAATAGTCATACTGTATCTTTATGCTTTTATGTACTTATATTGACAAAGTCACTAATAAAAAAAATACAGCTGTACATAATTTTATAAAAGACACATGCTAAAAACAGATAGACAAAACGGTAGCTATTATTTACGCAATCACGTTCTTACTATCGATTTTCAAATTTTTAAAGATCAGTGAAAACCTTTTAGTTATAGAAAATTACGAACAGACAAAAACAGACAAACCGGAAAAACAATAGCCTACCATTTACAGAAATCAAATGTTCTTACTATATACCAATTTTGATCATAATCGGTCAAACTGTTCTTACTTCATAAAAACACAGAGACAGACAGACAAACAGTAGAACAACAGACAGTGGCCTATCATTAGCATAATCATATTTAATTATGGTATACCAATTTTCATTCTGATCTTCAGAGACGAACTTGAGTTATAGACACACTGAAAAGACAGACAGTAAACAATGACAGTGGCTTGCCATGCAACCATTTATGATTGTATAAATTTCATTTCGATCGTTTGAGACGTTCCTTAGTTATAAAAGACATACAGAATGCATATAATAAAATGTGAGTAAAATACATCTAATACCTTTAAACGAAACAATTCTTGTATATTTTGTTTATATATACTAACTATCGAAACAGCTCTAACAGTTCATGAAAAATTATATTGAATAAGTTTAAATTGTTTCTGGTTTATCTACTGTTTATCCCGGGATAACGCGATTTTCAAAAGAAAAAATTAAAACTCCCGGATATGAATGCTTACTTACTAAATGTATATAGATATTTCACCGGGCTTTTTGCAGTTGCTGTGGAGCAGCGGCTATCCTTATTATACTTTCTGTGCAGAAGATCCAGAGTTCAGGGATGTGATTTTTACGATTTGCTGCATTTTTACGCGGCATTTTATTATTATGACAAACATTTTTATCTTGCAAGTTAAATTTGATCCACTTCCCGGTTTTAAATAATTTTATCAAAAATAACCTCAATATTAGATTTTTCATGGTTGTTTTGGATTATTAATTTGAAAATGTCAGTCGTCAGTTGTGGTCATTCAATGGGAAACAGTGCCATCTTGTGTAAAAGATAAAAGAACACGTATCAATTAGATCTCAATACGATCTCATTAGTAGCACTAAAGTAGTACAGTAAAATATGTCGAATATTACAAATTATAGAAGTCATAAAAATATTTAAACAATAAGAATTAGCACCTCGAACAACCATATTTTATAATTTTAATATTTACGACATGATATTTTACTGGTGATAATGCCTGTTTTTTTTTAATTAATGAAATGAGTGACATGGATTTTACAACCAGTATAACATTGTTTTATACACAGTGTATCAAAAATAATCGAACAAAGCTCGGTAGCCTACTAGTGGTTACTATATGGCATATCAAAATCACATAAAGCTTATTGTACCTAATCAACAGTGCCGACAACATCAATTTTCATTAGTATCTTTGAAACCTTTTAAAGTTATAACAAAAGAAACAGAGTGACAGAGAGTTGCCTATCGTTTACGTAATCTCGTATTCTCACTGTAGACTAATTTTCAACAAGATCGATGAAAATTAATCTTTTTATAAATTATGAAAGAAGATGCGGATAGATAGACAAATGAACCGTAGAAATTATAAAAAAAAAAACATATAGGCAGACAAACAGATTGAGAGATGGCCTTTCATGTGTGTAATAAAATGTTCTTACTGTATATCAATTTTCATCTCGATCCCTAGACAAACAAACAGACAGACAGGCATGCATTTTAAAAATGACACAATTGGGGTTAGTTAGTTATAAAGGGAATATTTATCCCAAAATGAAAAAAAAATAAATGTATAGATAGACGCTACAGATTTACATGAGTAGTATAGATAAATATAATGAAGTGTGTAATGTTTTAATTTTTTTTGTGGTTTTACAAGCATGGAAATTGTTCTGTGTAGTAAAAAAATTCCTGACCAGTCTTATAATAAGTTCTGCAGAGTCTACTACTGTATTTAGTTAATCAGTTATTCGGTCAGTGAACGTTAAATTGTGATTTTTGGGCACTCCTATTTCGAAATTTTTCCATTTAGACTTGAAATTTGGAATATCCATTTATTATTTGTAACTTTATTTATTATTTGTAACTTATTGTTTGTTTTGTAACTTTAAGCCTCCTTTTGAAAAATCGAGTCTCCTAACGTAACTAGCCTGCGAGGCAGAGGGGTGACAAAAACACTAGAAAAGATCCCTATGTAAATATTACATAGTGCGCATGCGTTTGATTTCACAAAAGTTTGGCTGACACTCACTGAAATCACAACATTATTGGACGAAAACATTAAAATAAAATAAAGCTAGCATCGCTTAATCTGTACGCTACAATGTTTGTCGAAACAATCGCTAATGGCTGTTAAAAGAACTGACATAAATAAATTCAATCTGAAATATTTTGACGATACGGGTATTAAATCTTACAAGCATCTCAAAAGATCTTCTTTTAGATTCCAGGTAAATTCAAACTTTTTGAATTCTTTGAATAATTTGCTTTTAGATTAACAAAATATCTTTATAAAAGTGATGTCCACTCGAAAAATTATAAATCAAATTTTAATTCTTTTATAATTCGGTTTATGTTCGTATAGAAATGACATATGTCTTTCAAAACTCCCATAGCTTGGCTGGGGAGGGATAGCTTGTGCTGTTTTTCTAAACTTGATTAGTAGTCTGGCAGTATAAAGAATAGTATGACATATTTAAACTAAGTAGTACAACAATTATATTGAATAATGAACAAAGCGATAATGCTATATTCGTTATTCAATACAAAATGGGTACATTTTTACATAATTTAAATACTGCAATTACTAGTTTGTCTAAGCAAGCTAATAATTAGGATACCGAAATAAATGCTATGTTTGCTTTTCTGTGCATTGTCCATCCAATTGCTCGTATTTGCTGTCATAGTGATTTTTGGTGTATTTACTGTATACCTTGCTGTTAAAACCGATGATTTAGGATTGTGACATCTTAATTGGACTATGCTTCTGAACGTGATGAACACAGCCTAAGCAAACATTTCGCTCTGGTTTCGCATTTTGGATTTGATGTAAGTAACAACACCGGCATTCACCCTAGTCATTCTCAGTAACCGTCGACCATTCTAAGCAGACATGTACACTTCGTGAATGGAGTCTCAAAATTATCTGAAATAGGAAAACGTCCATTGGAAACAGCCCAAGTCCGATAGTTCGAACAACGTTGGATAGCAATAGATAAATAACTAACATCCCTAATGATACTGGTGGACATTAACAATGTTACGAAGTTTTTAATACATTGTTAATGTCTTACATAAAACAAAACTTAAAGTTAAAAATTAAAATTCGTTTGAGTTTAGTTCGGTTAAGTTAATGTTGAATTGATTAAAAGTAGAACTACATGGGTTGCCTAGTGATCACGATAAATGGTTTATATAATAGATCCAAAATATTAATTGTTAATCTGTATATTTATTGTGTTAATTTTTTCACGTTTTTTTTATTAAATAATGTCCTTTTAATACCTGTCAGCTTTATCGACCGAGCGAAGTGTAGTATAAGAGTCTGTTGCGGCGGCGCTTGTATGCTCGACAGTCACTTAAGTACTGTTAATCCGATGTTCTCGAAATTCAATAATTCAGTAGTGAAACAATATAATTTTTAAGTTTGAATAGAAGTAGTATCGGTGTAAGGGCCATGGAGTTATAGGACCTTTATGAGAGCCAAGAGACAGGGCCAATAGTCAACTGTTAAGGCGCGCGTGTGTTTGTACGGTCATATATTGTATGTTTTTTCGACAATAATAACGTTGATATGACTCTAGTGATATTTCGTAGAGTACTAGTGGTAGCGAATATCATTTGTAAGTTACATATAGTGGTAGTAGTGACGGGATTAAGCAGTTATGGAAATCTTTGTGGGAGTTAAAAATGAGTTGAAACTCTTTATACAATGCTATCAATTTATTTTCTCACGTGAAAAACCATAGAATTGACACCGCAATATCAGTGATAGTCAGCATATAGGATGCTAGCACCACCGTTGTCTATATGAGATATTACTTTCATAGAATATAGATGCAAAGTATAGCAGCTTCCGCTGTTGCGTTGTTCAGTGAGTGAGAGAGTTTGGTGCCATGCCCTTCCATAATCAAATATCCTATTCCTTCCTAAAAGTTCATGTTGTCCATTCTTCTCCTAAAAAAAAATAAAAAACTTCTGTGGTAACATTTCACATATGCAAATATATCACACGCAGATGAAATATTTCTACTGAAATGTAAATAATATATATATTGTGTCATATTTTAAACATTTTTGAATTTTTAATGAAATATTATTATCGGAGTTCTATCACATGTCGGTGATATGTGATATGATTTATTATATATTTGGAATGTTTCGGTTTTCTCGGACTGTATCTTTTGCCAAATTTTATTTATTCAAAAGGCGTTTTTTTTTTTTTCTAAATCATGCGTATATAAGGGTTTTTAAAAACGTCATTGGATTAAAAGATAAAAGATAAAAACTCATTAGGTTAAAAGAAGTTCATTTTACAATAATCCCAAAAAGTTAATGGTTTTGAGACAAAAAACCCTTTCAGAGGGATTGGCACAAATGTCAGGGTGACTCCTTGTCGCGCGATTAACGTTAATCATCTCTTTCTATTTCAAACAGTGCGAGGAAGACGGCTAATGGTCTGGCGTTACAAACGCAGTCACAGCCATTTGTGCTAGCCTGTCTGGACAAACAATACAAAAGGAAAGATGTGTTTTGCGAATAGAATGGGTATTATTAGCGTCACAAAGTAGGTGGGTTAATGAAGACTCGCGAGGTCTTTGTTCGGGACGTATTACTAGTTGCTAGTCTATTGTTTACTTAAAGTTTTACAAATTTACCATAAGGGGGCGTCCATTAATTAAGTTCGCATGAGCTGTGACAGTTCACTTTTAATCTCGCAAACTAAGAGTAGGCACTCCACGTGAGAATCGAATAAGAAATGTGATTAAAGTTGTATTTGTGAAAATAAAAATATTTTATCATTTGAAAACCTCAAGTTTTTTATTTAAATCTGGTATGATAGATACAAATATTGGCAAATGAAGGCACTTAGCGATTGGTTATTGACATATATAACATTATGACCATATCGTTTCCTGTTTGTGCTCTAAAAACCGCAACTTATTTAACATTCTCTTAAAATTTCTTAATTCGTTCACACCGGATACATTATGTGTGGCATTCGATTGATACTAAGTTTTTATAGCTTGAAACAAATGCATTAAATTGTTGAACTCGGATAAAAATTATATGCTATTCAATTTCTATAAATTGAAACGGCTTCATTAATTATGATTTATATTTAAGTGAACGAGACCAATCGAATACATTGTTATGAATAAATACACGTGGAATGCACAATTCATTTCAAAATGATATTATCCAATGAAATGATTTTTCATAATGAATGCAGCCCTATAATTCAAGTCCATGGCCATAAAAATGCCTAACGAACAACGCATTGTGCATTCAACAGTCAGCTTGAATTTTTTTGCAGTTCAATTTCGCTTCAAAGTAACCGTTACATAAACTCGTGTTTCATGTGAGAGAATTTAAAATATTAGTAAAAGTTGATCAATTGTTTATTTGCGTTGAGCTATTGATGGACTTTTCTCAAAATGCATAATTCAGTGCTACATTTTAATGAAATGGTAGCGCTTCTTAGAAAATATTGATATGTTCTATACATTCATATCTGCATAAAACTGCCTGGCCCGGCAGACGTTGTTTTGCACTTTCTTGTAGGTGACTTGGCCTTATAGTTAATATTGGCGCAGCTGCACGGACATGGATGTAGACTGATTTTGTATCGATCGATGTCAATTTCAATCCCGGTCTCATTTTCGACTCCGATCCCAGTTACACTTGATTCTGCTCCTGGCTTCGTTCCCTATTCTGCTCTCCGTCTCGCTATCGGTTCCGATTCCGCTACCAATCACAGTTCCGATTTCAACGAAGCCGGGGTGTATTATAAAAATAAAATATAGCTACTATTACTTGACGATAGTAGACGGTAGATTTCTATGAGTAAATGAACTTTTAGGATCGACGTAGAAGTTCGGTTCAATAATACAAATACATGGTCGAAACTGCGGACAAACATTAATAGGTAGGCATAACAAACAAAACATGAAACATCCCATTCATACTTTTAAATTTTAATCTGGTATTTACATTCGTTTAGGACCCTTCTTTAGAAATGATCACGCTGTGTCCATCGTGAGTCCGATTCCGCTTTTCGTCTTGATTTCGTTTCGATGTAATCCCAATCGCGGTTTTGCTCCCGATCTCGATTGTGGTTCCACTTTTGATTCAATTCCAATAAATTATCCCGTTTAAAGGGTTTCTTTTCTAAAAATATCCCGATGAAAAGTACCTAAGCGTAGCCTAGTAAACTTTTTTACCTCCCAGTGAAATTCGCATCGTGATCTGTACAGCCATTCCGAAAACATCCCAGACAAATAGACAGACACATTCAAAGGATCATCTCGACTTAATCCTGATACCGCTTTGACTCCTGATCTCGGTTCCGGTTGCACTTTTGCTTCAGTTCTATTAGATTGTCCAATTTCTGAAGGGTTGTTTTCAAGAAGGGACCCAAAAATATCGCGTTTTACCATATATATATATATATATCCGTAATTAGTCTACTAAATTTAAATTTTCGTTTCTCTTCACAGATCAGTGAAATTTTGTTAGCTAACGTCAGTCTCATAAACGTAATATTCTTAGATTAGATGACAGATTCGATTCCATAAGAGAATAAAAATTTAAAGTTAATATCCAAGTATCGGACATTGCGTTATCCCAAAGAACGAGAAATGATTTGCCAGTTGTCTCGTGTGCAAACTTACTAAACATGTCTACTGATTTAATATCAGACTCATATTGCTTGTTATTTTCTGTAAAAAATATTGCACCCTAACACCATCTTTTTGAGTACAGCATTTTAACTTTAAAGACGTCAATTTTTTCATCTTTAAGTTAAACATTTTAAATCTTTTATTGGTACACAGTTTGCAATGGAATAATTCAATTTCACTATCACATCCACAATAGATCCCAATTCATAATGCGATGTAAAAATGAATTTGTAATGTTTATAAGCGGTTAAGTGAGCTGTTGCTGTATTTGAAATTGAGATCACAGTGAATCATTGGTGTGAAAACAGAGCGGTAGTATAAACAAATTTATAATATAATGGCAGAATCATTATATCTTTCTAATGAAAGCGGTCAAATCGTGTCCGTTTAGATGTTCCCGCTTAGTATATAAAAATAGAAAACACGAAAGAAAAGGCGCAACTTAAAATTACATGTTGAAATCGTACACATACTGGTGTTACTTGAGTAGGAATAAACTTGACTAAACATTTTTTCAAGAGAACACATAGAGTTATTTTAATGATGCATATTATATGCATCACTAAAAATAACTCTATGGTGTTAGTGTTAAAATAACTGTTTCTCCTCCGTTTTATTGTACACATACGTCTCATTGTATCAGCTAGAGTTACGAGATTAGTTGAGACATGTGTCTCACACACATGTCTCCAATAAATACCCACTAATCTCATAAGCACGACTGTGTTTCACCATACACTGGTGGGCTAAACTTAAAAGTGACAATTTTTGAGAAACTCCTGTTTGTCGCACGACCATTGAAGTGTCCGTGAGGTAAAAAGTATCATACTCGATGGAGCCGATATAGAATTCAGCTCACATGTCTTTATACAGAGCATTGGTGCCTCAGTGGTTAAAAGTGGTGAATGAACCGAAAGATGCCAGGTTCGGTCTTGACCACGGGCGAATAGGGAACTTACTGATATTTAGAATATTACATTTGTCGATAAATTATGTAAGCCGATTAAACATTATGATTAAAATTGAAATCAAAATTGAAAATCGGTTACCAAAACAACGAACTAAAATTTATCAAAACTATATGCAATCTCTTTCATGCCAGGGAGAGTTTAACATTATTTTATATGGGATTAGTAAATCAATTACGTCACTGGGAACCAGTGGTTTTTCAGTCTAACTAGCAATCTAAAAAAGTCATCATTTAGGCATTTTTATCCTATCAAAAAGAAAACGCTTTTGCTACATTCTTAATCAAATAAAAAAGTTTTAAATACAGTATCAATAAAAAAAACCGGCTTCAAAACCAAAAACTAATCCAAAACAAAAGTAAAAAAACAATTGCATATTCTTCTACAACCTAATAATCAATTTACTTTTTCTATTCATCAATATATAGGTACGATCTTTTTGTTTATCTTTTTATTTTTTGTGAATCTCAAGTACACTAACTGATTTGTCTGAATATGGATAGACTTGCTAAACATGCTGCTCATAGATCGCACCCTTACTGTAAGACTTTAAGGAATTCCATTGATCATCATATTCGACCACGACAATTACTTGACCATAACGACGTTACGGTAGGTGACTCAAATATCCGGATAGCCTATAAAAGATTCAGCCGAGTATTGTTAATTTGCTCTTAAGAATTGAAGAGTTCCGTTACTTTGTCATGAATTCCATAACCAGAACCTAACCAAACTTTCATCAAACTACCCTCAAAGTACATTCTTTCCAATAAAAAAGAATCATCGAAATCTGTTAGCGTGATATTGAGTCATTTGTCCATTTGTCGCGTACACACCTAATGCAAATAAGATTTATATGGTTTTCTCATGGAGGCAATTATCAGAACTGGACCAAATTGAAATGGGACCACATGGGAAGCCCCAGTTTTAAATAAAAAAAGAATCATCATAATCGATTGGCTCAGTCGAAAGTTCTGAGGTAACAAATATAAAAAAAAAATAAAAAAAGTAGTTGAATTGAGAACCTCCTCCTTTTTTGAAGACGGCTAAAAACATAGTAAAGTACTCTATTTACCTACGAGTTTTCAAATCACTCGCCGTCCGTTTTGAACCGTGTCACCGTAATGGTCACAGTGGTGGTCAGCAACCCCCAAACGTGCACTGGCCTAGCGCGAAAGGTTTTAAGTGTCCCCCAATCTAAAGTAAGAAGATTGTGGGTGGAGTGCACCTTAGCAGTAGGTGATTAAAAAGCCTGATAGAACATTCCTTGTAAAGGATCAAGCTAACGCGTCTCTTGGGCAAGTAAAAACATTAGCTTTATCGTTAAAACTTCAAAAAACTTCATGAACATGACGTGATTTGTATTGACCTTATGTTTCGAAGCGCTTTAAACCTAAAGTATTTAGTCATTAATATCTAAATGTACAATTCGAGTTGGTGAAACTAAAAAAATTGATATAAACGAAAATGTTTTATTAAAAAAAAAACCCATGATAAAAAACGAAAAAAAAATTCGATTGCGTAAAATGTAATTTACTTATAATTCATCAAAATCGATTCGGCCATTTAGTAATTTTAAGAAAATGTTGGGTCGTATATATTCACATATAAACATTCATTCGCAGAGGTTAAACACGTACATACTCACCTTTTGGGTTCCGTCGCTGATGGGGAAAAGAGAATACAAAACCTAAAACCTGTGAAATTTTTTTAAACAATAACTAAAATATTTTGTGATGTGGTGGTGGTGATCTTAAGCAAAAATCTACAAATTACAGCAAATATGCTTTTAAGTTTTTCTCCTATAACAAATTATAATATTCAAGTTATATTTATATTTCTTTCACTACATACTGTAAAAAAATTTCGAGGTTCACTCTACGTTGTTGAAATAAGATTTTATAAATCTTGTTACTACTTTTTCTGCTTTTAAATATTTTTTTATGTGTATTCGAGTTTTCGTTATTTGTTAATAACTCAAGATCTAAGTTTCTTCATCTGAAATAAAAATATTATGGCGTGTCTTTGTAGTGAGGTGAAAAATCTTATTCAATATTATGAACAAGGTTCAAATACAAAAAAAAGTCTCAAAGAGAGATTGGTCTATTTTGTCATATTATTGTATATGTTTTTATTAAGATAAATGAGTTGAGATGACCTAACTGACAAAAGTTAATAATAGACATATCTGTAGACAAAGAAAATAAAAAATGAACTTAATTGTTCATTATTAAATGTAACATTTAATAATGTGCCTTAAATGTAACATTAATATACAAATCAAATTACAATAAAAACCATCGTGAGAGATGATAATAAATCCGTGTAAATTTGTACAAGACCATTTTGTGAATATCTGTTAAATTTTTAAATATCGCATAAAATGTAATTATCAAAAACAATAAATAATAGGAAAATATGGTGCAACGATCCAAAATGGCGCTACATACACCCAACACTCGGTCAAGCTTAGCGACCGGTTAAGCCAGATTGTTTACGCACACACACACACTTACACATATAACGTTATATGTTCGTCGAGCAACGTGTATGTATAACAAATGACGCACACATCTATAAACACAATGTACAATGTTACCTGCGCCGGAGTAGCATTCCGCGAGTTCACTCGTCTACCGGCCGCCGAGCCAGCTTGAAGGCTTCGCTTCGATGTTAAAAATATTTTTAGAAAGTTATTCGTTTTCAGTGCTTGAGTGCTAAATATTGAAGCTGTTCACCATCGACAAAATCGAAAGTAACTCATCGAAAATGTAAGTTCAATTTTTATATTCAGCAATGTTAATTATTAATCATGACTATTTTCAGATCGTGTCACGTCTTTTTTTCCATGTTACAAGAGATTATTTTGCGCTAAGTAAATCATCGTGTCTTTTAGTGTCGCTCGCTATTTTAAAATTGTACACAGTTCACTACTAATTTAGATGTTTGCTGCGCATTATTTTTTATCCATAAAATTTGCAGTGTGTAATTACTTTTTTATTGTTTCAAGGATTTCTAGATGAATCATGTGGTTAAACTAGCTGACATCTTACTGCCTCGTTGCCGCGTAACCTTAAAGCTAAAATATTCAACTTGTATATAAAAACGATATAAAGCATTTAATACAATGCACGGTATGGTAGATTCCCGTTATACGGAAGAAAAGATTAAAACATTGTTTGTCAAGTCAATTTTTTGACTATCTTTCGTATACGACACTAAAATTTGAAATATCTACTGTTTAGTGCTACTTAGCGATTGATCGGAGTCTTATAGTAAATTTTTTAAGGGGTTTTTGGTGTATAACTAATATAATATGCATGAATATGAATTAGCAAATTTTTTAACTATTTTCTAAAAGAAACAAGAGTTTTGAAAAAATTACAAGGATAAAATTTCACGTAGGAAACTGCTCCTAACTGTTGCGTCACTGAACACGTTCAAGAAGTGTTAATTTTAAAATATCGTTAAAAGCACGTCTGTGCTCCAGGGATATTTCAAAGCTATGTTCATGTAATAATAGGTCGCTCATGAAAGGGAGCAAGTTCAGCTTGCGTTTGAGATGTTTTGTAAATAAATGCATCGTTGTAACGTATTTACACTGGAACAATTTCCTTCTTCATTTAGAACACTGTTATAAGTTTTCAGCAAATTTCATGGCGATATTTAAGGTGGTCAAGTGAAGAGTGCAGCCGATGACGTTGCTTTTATTATTTTTTTAAATAGGATATTGTGTCTGACTCCCTTTTATAGTTTAATTGAACTTCTTTTAGGGTAGTGAATTTTTCTTTCATTGCTATTATTTTATTATGTAATGATGTGACGGTTGTGTATCTTTATGAGCTCCATAAAGATTAGGTTACAGGTAGATATATTGCAACAAAATAATATTCTGTCCCAAATAATTGTTAAAGTGTTTATATTAAAACGCTTTATTTTATTGTTTTAACATCAAAAAACATGTCTGTTTGTCCATACTAAAGAATCTAAGTTAATAACAAACTTACTAATGAATTGCCTTAGGTTATAGATATAAAATTTACACAACACCTACACCTGAAAATAGCATATTTAGTCAGATAATACACTAATTATGTGAAATAATTAAATAATTACGTACAAAAAACTCGGTAGGACATTGCTCTGATGTCATTTATCTAATGGAGTCAAATTTTCAGAGTTTCAAGATCGAATAGGTACTAGAATTGAAAACAACAACATGATTACAATTAGAAACTATCGCAAAATCGGGACCAGAGACCCAAATAGGAGTGGGAGCGGAACTAGGATAGCGAAAATATTTAAATACTGGATTCAAGTCGACAATGGGACGATAATTTGATGGGAAGTGGGTTGGATAAGGGACTTGGATCAAGTAAAGATTTAGAACCAATTTTATACAATGGATACACCAGTCAAGATTTTATAGCCGCCAGAGATATAAAATATATATAGTTATGTATAAAATTACCTGAAAGTAATATATATATATATATATATATATATGATATACATTGAATCATCAATGCACATTTTATTTTCAACTTACTTATCATGTAGGTATTCAGAATAAAAAATGCAAATAAACAGTTTATTATTTAGTTATAATGTCGTGCAGCAAAAATGTCTTTTCTGATAGAGCCTAAGTGACAGTTGCGTCAAACAATATATGTATTTTAAACAACATCGTAATGCTTTGACTTTAATGATATAATGTGTATGAAAAAACAATCTGTATGAAAGAGAACGATTTACCTATGGTATTATGTCAAAAATAGATATTAATCTGTGTACATATAATGAAATAAAATACCTCAGATAAGCGAATAACTAGTTAAGTTCGTTGGATATTTATTTTAGAAAATCTAGCGTCAAATTAGAAAAAGTACTCACTGCATTACCTATATCAATCGATAATCATGTAAGAATGCTTTGGAATATAATTAAAACAACTTTATATGTCAAAAGACTTCCTTTCTTTAGAAGAGTTATAATAAAGCTGACCCAAATGTTTCTGGTTATGATTTTCTCTACAAAATGTCATAGGTTTGTTTTTATTGATGAAAAACAATAACTAGCTAACTCTGAATAAATGAATTGACGGTTTTCTTGAAACATTAGTTATATTTCTTATAATAAAAAAATTGGGTAAAATTAGTCTTATCCTTACCTGTAACCTGCTTCGGAAAATTGAACCTTATTATTAAATTCCTAAGTGCGTACATCGAAAGTGTACGAGCGTTCAATTTGGTCCACCGAAGAATGCCAATTGGTTTTGTTTTATGTATTGTATCATCTTACAAAACTAATCTTGTTCTAATAGAAGTAAGAAAGATTAACGAGATAGCTGTTTCAATCCTATACCTATTCCTAAAATTATGTTCAGAAAATCTTAACAAATTTGAATGTAATTATTTCTGGCTATTGAAATTCAATGCAACTTTGTTTTCTTTGTGCTATTATTTATAGCATTCAAAAATGTAGGTAATAATTTTATTATTATTATTTACAATTAATCTTCACAGTGCTGATCATAAAGTGGAATTGTTTGAATTTGGTTTAAATTTAAGTTAAATATTTTTGGTAGATTTGGAAATTTTTAATTTATTTGCTTGCATAATGACCCTTAAACAACTACTATTTTAATATAGAAACTAAATATAAATCTTATTACTTTTTTTATGTGGAACCTTGCTTCAGTAACTTCGAAAATGAGTGAGAATATTATTTTTGTTGTGTTGATAGCAGAATCGATGAAAGGCTTTTGATGTTGAGGTAATTTTTTGCTTGTTGTTATTATAATATCACTACTGATAACATTTACTTTGTGTTGTTAAATGTATAATAAAACTATACAATAACTAATTCTATGCGTAAAAAATATTGAATAAATAATAACAGAGTTGGTAAACAAAGCGGCAATCATACAAACTGAAAAAATGATTATTTTTTAATTTTGCCTGTCTTCGCGAATCAATTCATTTAAGCATCACGAAAAAATATTGGATGAATTATGTACATAAATAATCGGTATACCGAAAAGAAGTATGTGGAATCCTCTTAATAATAATTTTTATACATTTTTCACGTATACTCACACAAGGTAAAGCAAAGTACTTGTATTAATTGGTACTACGGAGCGGGTGGAGCCGCAGGTAAAAGTTAGAGCGTTTTAGTATATCTAAAAGTCTGATTGTATATATCATTTTTCGTTCGCATACTATAAATGGCCCCTTATTTGTTTTAGTTTTACCTTAATATGTTATATACGAAATTCTATGATTACGAATGTGTTTAAATGGTTTAAAATAAAAATTGATATAAGGACAAACAGCAATTTTTTTACATCTTCAGGTAGCTAGTTAACGCGGCTATGACATTTTGTATTTTTTAATCACATTCCACACGGTGTTATAAAACATAGTACATAAAGCACCTAGGGAAAAAAGTAGGGCATTCCAGCTCGATTTATTATGTTGTTTTGCCGTGATGATGCAGCAAACCAATATACACACAAACAGACAAGTACTATTGCGTCTGTACTAGGGATTTCCCTTAAACGAAGACTCGCGATGCATCTTCGTTATGCTAGTGATGCTAGTGACACCTAGTAATGGTTGCCCACTCTTAGTGTGTAACATTGCTTTCCTGATGTATCGTTTGTCCAGATAGGCTAGCACACCTGGCCGCTATCATAAAATAAGTAGGCCTACTTATTTAGTGCCGCTACTTCACTTGTCGCGCGAGACTGTCGTCCGTCTTCGAAATGTACGAAATAGAAAGAGATGAGTAACATTAGCGATGCGGTAAACAGACATTAGCTCTTTGGGAGTGCTATAAAGAAAATTCTACTAGTATAAGATATTTTTATACATTGATGTTTTAAGACACTGAAATGCTCACAGTTCACAAAATAGGCTTTCGGACTAACAAATATTTGCATTTGCAAGGACAATCTGAACGAACTTTAACAAAAGGGTCTTTAAGATATGAGTATGTTACCATTTAAAAGGCCGGCAACGCACATTTTGCGAGTTGCCATGTGCATCGGTGACCATATACTATTGCCTGGCCAGTATATGCGTTGTTCTTAATAAATTCTATAATAATACATATAATAAAAAATATGAATACATACTTTTACAGTTTTCAATTAAATATTTTGTTAGAATCATATATTTGCATACGTGGAATATTACCAATTACACTTTTGGCACATCGTAACAATTTATTATTTATGGAATATTAAAATGGTAATTGGTACATTGCCACCAAATTTACCATTCAAATGACGGCGGAGCTATCGTCTATGTAGGTTGACGTATTCGTATGGTGCTTACGCTCGAGAGACCATCCCTCCAATTGTTCACCTGAACAGATAAAATTATGGCATTGTGTGAAGATTTTCCAATCGATTTCTCAACTTCTACCAATATTTTCGTAGTCTCTCGACCGCTACTGCTCGCATTCGAACATAAAAATTGCGTTTGCCTACCATACTACTTTAATAAATTCTACGTAGATCGGATCAACGGTACGTACTCAAGTTATCATCAAACAAACATTCGAATATACAAGCATACAAATACAATTGCAGTTAATTTTTGGTCCTTACATCGTTCGGACTCTTTCAAATAGTAGGTAATTAGGTAATCGCTAATTAGGTAATAATTCCGCCGATACAGATCGTATTCGCACTTAACCATTATATTTTCCTTTATTGCTATTCTATTAAACATGAAGATCGTATCAATAGTACCGAGTAATTGTCGGACATACAAACATACAAGCGCTATCGTAGTTTACTCCCCGCTTCTGCTTGGTCGGTTAGTAAAGATTTCTAGTAATGTCTATGGTTAATGTGTACGATTTAAATTACCTAGGTTTCTCGGGTTCTATTAAGTTATCAGAGACCGTCAACTTTATCTTCCATTCACTAACATACATTACCGCAATTGAATCTACAGTTCCTTGATTCTCGGTATGAAAATTGGCGCTTCCTCTTTCCCGGTTTTGATTCTTATGCGGTTCGATCGAATTATCGCAGGAAAATACATATTCTCACACCAAAAACACAGTTTCTGAATTATCTAAATACTCTTTTTTAGAGAATCAGTCGATATAGGAGCTGAAGGACTACGTATTGTATCCACGCAGGAGGAGTCGCGTACGAAACCAGGATATATATATTAATGGTTTTTTTTTCAAATATTTAATTAGGTATTCGTCTGATTACGCTTCCATTTTTTCTCAAGATTGTAATTTCAGACAAATCTTGATGTTGATCTTTCTTAGGATATTGCTGTTACTAATAAACTACAAGTATAAAAAAGTAAAAAAAAATGTTTACACTAGCAAAGCCATAGGCAATAACTTGTGCATGCCAAAACTTGAGTAGATACCGTACTTCTATACTAAAAAAATAGGCATATCGGTCCAGCGTTTCTCGAGTTAGAAGCGCTGCCGCACTTGTTCTTTTCATATGAGGCACTAATTGTTCCTGTTGAAACTCTGGGTTACCTATCGCCTATTGTGACCTAATGTACACTGAAACCTAGCCAGATAGCTTAGTTATATAACAAAAAATCTAGTTAGTTGTATAACAAAAGAATCTAATTAGTGAACCTCGAGTGTATAAACCAGTGCACATACAGATAAGGAGACGCTACAGTCTTTAGTATGTATGAATAGCCTTCCGGCAGCTACGTTCACTGCGTGGACGTAAATCAATTCCTTCATTTTTCACATCGTTTGATCTCGCTGGCAATTCCTCCGATTGCGTTCTACTTAGCAGCGTGTTACACCTATACTACAGTTGCACTCCCTGCCTTACACTCTCACCCCGCTCGCTGCACCTCCTGCTGCATCATCCTCGCACTATCAGCGTAGCACAGGAATAATTATCAAGTTATTGTTTTCATTTCACACTATCTTCTGAACTACCACATCGATTGATTATGTAAAAACAATAAACCCTATCATGAAATTCCATCTGATTAAACTATTTGTTTTTTTTTTACGAATTTTTAAAGGTATTCAAATATGTGAATCATATCTTTAATTCATCTTATAAAAATATATTTTACTGTCATCACAAAATCGTCTCTTGTATTGAAATATTAAACTTAGATGTAAAGCATCATCTAGTTTTTAGTAAAACTAATAAATGCCAATTGTTTTGTTATACTTTTTATATCTTTATTTAAATTCATCTAAGTGGAATAGAACCGATAAATCAACTAAACGTCTAGGTCTCCGACACCATTTATAGTGATTGTACTAACTTATTGAAAGTTCATGTTTATCAGAGTAAAAAAATAGCCTATAGCACTCAGGCATAATGTAGGACCCTATAACTTACCTTAACTCTCTTTTATAACTTACCTTATATATTACTAGCTTTTACCCGTAGTTCGACGTAGAATGATTTCCTTCATTTTTTATTATCGGCTGATCACGCCTTAATGAAGATTCTGTTCGCTATCCCCTTTCTGATTCTATCCTCTGTTCGATTAATATAGACAGATAAATATGTCGCATTTTTATTCCGGAGATAATCTATTTCTATTCAAAATTAATCACCATCCGTTCAGCCGTTTTGGAGATTAGCTAACAAACAAACAGACCAATCTTTACTAATATCATATATAGCCACTTTATCAACCGCACATTTTAGTGTATTTCATTTTATCAATATCATATATAGTCACTTTATCAACCGCACGTTCTTAGTGTATTCCAAATTTTATCAATATCGGTTTAATTCTTATTGAAAAAAAAAACATACAGACAGACAGACAGACTAAAAATGATAGAATTAGGTTAATGAATCATAAACGAATATTTATCACAATATTTGACCAAACAATCCGTGCCAGACGAACCTGTATATTTTTCTTAAAACATTTCATCCCTTTATTTTATCCCTTTAGACCTTCTTTTATAAATTAATGCCATATTTCAACTTGTTATATGTAGCTTGAAATATTAATTTTATCATCAACAAGTTCAATGCTTTAGATTGTTTTTATAAATATTTCAAATTTAATTTTACCTCTTTAAACTTATCTTGAAAACCATACCTGTCATCAATATACACGACGAGACGGCATTTTACGAAATTTGCAACATCAAATTAGAGTTAATTACCAGTAATAGTTATGGTTATTAACTCAAGTGGGAATTAATAACTGAACAGGACGAAAAATAAGTAAATGCATTTATTTAAAGTAATATTAGATAAATTAAAATTATGTACGCGCGTGAGAAGTTATAATTTGTTCGAAGATATACAAACGAGCCCAAACTCGATGGGGTTGCGTGTTGTTTAATTACGGAGTTCCTATGGCCACCTTCTAGCTCCCAACAGACCCTAGTTACCATATAGTACCAAAGTACCTCGTCAAGACGAATTAAACAAGTCCAAACTCGATGGGTTGCGTCGATTAATTACGGAGTTCCTATGGCCACCTCCAGCTCCATCAACAGACCCTGGTTACCATATAGTATCAAAGTACTCGTCAAGAAGAATTAAAGAGCCCAAACTCGATGGGCTTGTTCGTTTAATTACGGAGTTCATGGCCACCTTCCAGCTCCATCAACAGACCCTGGTTACCATATAGTATCAGTACTGTCAAGACGAATTAAACGAGCCCAAACTCGATGGGTTACGTCGTTTAATTACGGAGTTCCATGGCCACCTCCAGCTCCATCAACAGACCTTGTTACCATATAGTATTAAAGTACTCGTCAAGAAGAATTAAGAGCCCAAACTCGATGGGGTTGCGTCGTTTAATTACGGAGTTCCTATAGCCGCCCTCCAGCTCCATCAACAGACCCTGGTTACCATATAGTATCAAAGTACTCGTCAAGACGAATTAAACGAGCCCAAACTCGATGGGGTTGCGTCGTTTAATTACGGAGTTCCTATGGCCACCTTCCAGCTCCATCAACAGGTCCTGTTACCATATAGTATCAAAGTACTGTCAAGAAGAATTAAAGAGCCCGAACTCGATGGTTGCGTCGTTTAATTACGGAGTTCCTATGGCCACCTTCCAGCTCCATCAACAGACCCTGGTTACCATAGTATCAAAGTACTCGTCAAGAAGAATTAAAGAGCCCAAACTCGATAGGGTTGCGTCGTTTAATTACGAGTTCCTATGGCCGCCCTCCAGCTCCATCAACAGATCAGCTCTACGTCATAATAATATTGCATTATCATCATATTTGTACATGCATGCAAATTTCATTTAAATTTAAAATAAATATTATAACATGAAAACAGTGATCAGAGGTGACGAGCGTACCAACATGCGACTAATATCGAGGTTCAATTTCTATTTTGTTGGTGTTTTTTCGAGACTTAATGAGCGGTTAAGCAGACAGCTTCATACTGTTAATTTGTGTCACAGATGTGCGCGCATCTTAAAATTTCACTCATCATTTTTCATAACGCGCCTAAAGAAGTATAACTTCAAAAATCTTAAAGAAAAGAAAGTTCGAAAAATGGTATCACGATTGATTGACACATTTAGCTCATGGATAAAATAAAACCAGAGGGTTAACAAACACGGTTAAAAGCTTGTTAATTTTGACAATTTCTATTCAGTATCGGGTCTTGGAACGGGGCCGAGAACCCAATCTCTATATCGCCACGTTCCAACAGAATATCGGTCGACCGCTGTTGCATACAATATTTGTTTACATAACATCGATTTAAAAGTGCTCATTCTGTGTGCTTGCCTTCTCCGAAGATATTATTGACCGTGTTACAGTTTCGATATGTTGTCGGATCGCTGTGTTATGCTTTTAACACGTGTTTCGTGTGACACCTATGTGAGATTATTAAAACGAGCGGATATGCGTGTATCTCAAAAGCTTAAACCTATAAGGAAATCCTGTCGGGTTTCGCGAGATACGCATGTCGCTCCGTCTGTGTTTCAACACGAGGGTACGCGAAAGGCTTTATTAGAGCCTTCGAAGCGATTTAGTGCCGCGCGTGGCGGTGGCGCGACGCGTCATTTTGTCTCGGGCAGTGATCTAGTGTGAATTAATTCGTCGACCTGAGTAGGTCCTTTGAGTAATAGTGACGAAATCGTCTAAAAAGAGAGAAACTAGTGAAATAATAACTTATCTATGTACATGTGGCTCGTTGGTGAAGCGTCAACTTAGCGAGTCGGAGAATAGTCGACAACACATTATTATCAGCGTTGACTGAGAGACACGTCCTCGCTGATTCACCTTGGCGTTTCGTGTCGGCAACGGTTTTAACCTAATCGGTCGTTCGTCACGTCGTTGCGAGATGCCCATGTACCTACTAACCAGTAATTAGAACCTGCGTTAATTTCTAAAAACATTAGGTTTGACGTTGTCTTTGCTTAACGATGTGTCATTTCAATTTAATTTCTTGATATCGATAAGTGACGCTTAAATATTGTTAAATGAAAATCGGTACAGATTGTTAATTCGCTTACAACTTGAGGGCATGGAAAACTCACACAGTGTTATATTACATACGATGTCGTATTTTAAAAATTTGGTAAGTACTATTTATTGCTAAAGATTTAGAAAATTTTCAATTTTGGTAGTTATTATAAAAAAAAATTGTAACAGTGATCGGAACTGCAACCCCCCTCTCCCCCTAACATGCAAATAGTTTCAATTACGATACGGTCTACTGATACAACCTATTATTTAGCATGAAATAAAGTAGAGTTTATTCCAAGACCGAATTGTGACGACCTTCGTATTGAATAACTTTTATTTGTTTTAAATACAAATATCATGTGATGTAAGATTTTAAGTCAATATTAATAATTATGTTTTTTTTTTAAATTCCTATAATAATTGACATCGTGTTTAACACTGTAGTATGACGTATGCAACTGTAATGACTTTTATTGGTTATAATTATAATCGAAGTGGAGTTGAAGCTATGAATTTCTAAATTTTTGATAACGTTTCTTATTTATTTTCAGTTTGAGGATATTTATCTCAAAAATAAGGATAACTAATAAAGATTTTAATTTGTTTATGATTAAAAATCCATAAAATATGAAATTTATATGGGTAGAAATTTAAGTAGCATATCATGCATCTTTCAAGTGAGACTTTACAATCCAACTTTAGGCTCTAAATGTGTGTGCAATCAAACGGAGCGATATGATAATGTAGTTCAATCAAATCAAATCTATAATTTCAGTTTATTAAGTTGAATCCATGGATTTATTGGATTGAAGGTTTTTCTAAATTCGTCGATTTAAATGTATTTTAAGCTAGAAGGGAAAAATATATGTATTTTATATTCTCATATATGTATTTTTAATTGTGTAGTTAAACCTTAACAACATTTGTAATTACAGTAATGTATAACAACATTTATTTAGTATAGAAAAAAAGAAACATTGTATTCAATTTGAATTTGAAGGTAGACTACTTTTGTCACTACTATATTTAAATCAATTTATTTTATAGGTTATTAATTAACAATTAACTCAATTATGTATTAAATATTTACCACAAGTTCGGAAGGCAATTTAAATTTTCACTTCTGATTATCGTTTCGTCATGCAATGGACAGAGACAGCGATGGAGTCGCCTATAAAGAGATATATTTGCAGCACACTACTTTCTGACTAAAATTGGAGCGGTGGTGGCTCATGGCTAAGAGCTGTCGGTTTAAAATCACAGTACAATGCTCGATGGCTATGGGTGAATTCACCGATCAGTTTAGGACTTGAGTCAAGTTAAACTATACGTTTCTGCCACGGAGAGCATGTTCATCCATCAGTCCCGGATTTTGACATCATAATGGTGATGATGCTCGTCAACAGCTCCCATTCGTACTGGATCATCATTGCTGGTTTAATATAATAGAATCAAAGCCCTCAATCTGAAATAAGATGATTGTGGGAGAAAGTGCCATAGTGGGCTTTAACCAAATCTGACAACAACATTAAAAAAATATAATTAATAAATTAAAAAGTAGTAAATTAAATGTTTCAGATTTGTGTGTGAGCGAAATAAAGCATAAGTTGCATACCTCAAATTACTTGCGCTGTATGATGACATGTTAAAAAAACATGAGTGACGTTTATCATAAGCAGTTATTATTAACATTATAGTTATTTAATTGTTTGATATAAAAATATTTTTTTCCAAAAGGACACGTCACTTGATATAATTGATATAATTTCGAGCTTTTCATTAAAATAATTGTAAAATTATTTACCTTGTATGACAATAGATTTGATTTTCTTGATGTATGTACCTACATAGTCACAATGACTCTAGAAAAGCTTAGTTGGTTGAACTGTTTTGTTTTTCTTATCAGGTGCAAATTTTTAAAGAATAGCCATACAGCCAAGAGCCTAATGTAGTTATAAAACAGCTTATTTAATATCATTTATGGGATCTTAAAAAAACATGTGGCAAACTGTTTCTTACCTTTTCTTTTTGCCAAGAACGAAAGTTTTAAGTGGAGGATTTTCCAAACTTTTTACTCAAATTTTGTGTGTGTTTTCGTATTGATTTTTTTTATCGTTCAACATCAAGGTCGTTGATAGCAGTAAAGTCAGAGATACCGACGCACTTTTGTTGATAAAACTTTAAAATGCTTATTTAATATTAACCGTGAGAATGATCGTCGTTGCGAGAGCAAGTTCATCTTTATGATGAATTGCTGAATCGTCGACTGTCACTAAACCAAAAGGCAAATGTTAATATCTAAAATGTATTATAGATTTGCAGGTGTTATTCGTCGAAAATGCGGTGGTATGTCTGACTATTAATTATATATTTTTTTCTGTCAACTGTAACTAACATGACCAATCTGTAACCACGTCACACTTTATAAGCCGACGGCCGCTCTATTCCTCTCCTAGTCCCAGGGGCTCCGATTTATTCCGCCGATTGAGCGCCATAATCGTGGTGATAGGTATTTAAAATTTGAGATTGCAATTTACGAAAGCGTCGCTTGCGACGACTTATAACTAGACATATATCCCCTTTACGGTTCAAGTTTTGTGTGGTAACATATTCCCTTTGTATATGTATATATATTTATATGTGTATATTCCCTTTATAATGTATGTATACGTTTCGATGTACCGCTCGCCCTTTGCGTCAAAGTGTATAATATTAAGCTGCCGGTTTCGGGTTTTGTCGTCATATCGGTGACAATGGTTGTCAGTAACTCTCATCCTGCTCTGGGCTATATTGGAGAGGTCAAGGGCCCTATCCCTAAATCTGAAATAGAAAGTTTGTGCCAGGATACGTCACACCATAGGGATGGTTGAGATCCTACATAATAACATTATGTTTTGATTTCTAACTGGGGCAATAGGAAGTGTGTTAGTAAACGCATGTGCATAATCGCGGTTGCTATTTGGGGGATAAGCCGTTGCAATAATTTACTAAATGAAAATATTTATATTGTTAAATTAGTCAATAAAAGTCACGTATCGATGTGTTGTCTCGAGAAAACTACACTATCGAGTGCAGTAAAGATATGAAACTGTGCCCTGTATTTGCATGTAAATTATGCAAACATAATAGGGACAAAAAGTATTGGTAGGCTGTCAGTGGTCACGCAAGTATTAGTCGCACTTGACAAGTTTTTACCTATCTGACGACGCGAATTGACATATACACATGTATGGACGCAGTATAATTAATTTAAACGAATCGTACAAAAAGATGCATTAAACATCCTTTTAAGTTTAAGTTAGTTGTATATAATAATTTTGCTGAATCAATTTGAAAATCTGTCAAAATCAATACGACTCTTTGTTTTATTATTAAATAATTAAATTGCTTTGACCTTATACCAGCATTCAATTTATGGCTAATACAAATCATCCATTGTTATTAATAAACATCGTACATTGTTATCATATAGACATCAGCTTTTTTCTATAAATGCCTATCAACATTAACAGATCATGTGCAAGCAAATCCGATCTGTTGAAATTAACCACTTAATGATCTTTTCCCAAATCGTCCGCCGTTCGCATTGACCTCATATAAAAGTATTACAAATGATAACGCCTCACTGCACAATTGAGGTTGCTATTATAGAATTTCTACGTGTTTGATACGCCGTTGCTTGAAATTAAAATGTTTGACGAGGCAGCAATAACGATAAAACATTAATTTTATCTTTTATGGTAATGAATATTTTCTTATAGACTGATGAATTTGTTGAACACCTTTGAGGCTTTTTAGAAGTCCACGACGTAAAGGCACTAATACATTTTAAACTGAGACCTTTCAGTCCTCTGGCGGCACAATTTAATAATATGTTTTGAAATGTAGAATGTACGTTTACCCGACTTTATGCATGTTGACTATAGATCACATTATTTTGAATATATAAACGTATTGGTGCTCTTGCCAATGGGTTGTCTGTGAAGACGTGATTAATTTGTAAATAATAATTTTATTTTTCCCTAAGGATTGTTTTTACAACAGATAAAAATGAAATAATTGAAGATGTATCCATGTTTATAAAAAAAGAAATGTGCGAAAAAAATAAAACATGTTTAGACGAGGTATAAGTGAATCCTTCAGAAAACTAAGCCGCGGGAGAATGAGACGAATGCGGTAACAGGAGTGCGATGATTATAGGGCGCTAAGTTTAAAAGTTATTTTATGTTTTATTATTCAAACTTCATGTTTTCAATTTCAATAAATGACCATGCGCAGACGAATACGTGCACACATATCTCTCTCTCTCTCACACATTCTACCACATATCACATTCTATCTCATTCTCTCGCAGGTATTCTCCTCATTTCATATTTTACCGCAGTACGAATTCTATAGATGTGTATGTATCTTTAGCGTCGTTTTTCTGTTTCATCCAGTTTCAGATCGCAACGGCGCTTAAGACATTTTTAATTCGAAAACATTTTATTGACCGTCACGACACGCCTTTACAATTTACATCTTCGATTTAAAGCACAACGTTGTGTATAGACGATTCCTTCACCAAGGAAAGGCTGCAATAACAATTTATCGCGTCACCCAATCGAACAAGTCCACTATTATATATAGAGGAAAGGCCCGTCGACGCGCGGCGGCACCGCACGGAATTACAATCGGCCTCTTAAGGTATCGAATGCTCATCAGTATGCTGAACGTCGCATGATGATGTGGCTCCATACCTCGGACGCGATGCATTTCGCCTCCAAGCAACGACTAGAGCGTACGCCGTCCCCGGGATGTAAGCCTTCATCGAGACGTCGGCGCATCTCGCAACGGGTGTTACGTACTCAGAAAGATAAAGGAATGCCGTGCGTGTGCACACGTACGGCTACAAACGGGAAATGTTCAATGCCTTAAGTCAAGCGCGAAACTAACAAATATGCATGTATGCACATTTATGCGCACGTATTGCGCGTACGAAGCATAACCATGCTACGTGTGAATTACCTCGGTTTAACGTTTAATACTATGACCGTTTACTGTAGGCGGAGTATATTCACTGAGCAAAGGATAAAAAGCTATGGATGAAAACTCGATGTGGTACCCATTAAAAAAATCGCATATCATAGGTTCCTTCCCGAATAATGAAGTATTTTCAATTAAAGATTTCCTTACAACGATAAATTATATCTGTCCCCTTATAGTTGTAACATATGCATCGGTATTGTAAATCAATAAAACACTGAACTAGATTTTATGCAATTCAAACATTGTACCTATTAGTATACTTTTCGATTTAATCGCAGGACATTTTATAAACAGATTAATATAAACTTGAGTAGAAAACATATTGTTTATGCCTAAACTTTCGAATAGAAATCCATTGTCGTTTGTCTGTGGAAGCCCTTCCTTCCCGCCGTCGGCTATTAACTTCTCGGCTGAAAGTGTTGTTTGTAAATAATTTGCATAAATTATGCACCACGGTCAAAAAGCCGCCACGACGTATAAATTAATTTTTATTTTTGACGACACCAGGTATTTTTGGCTTTTAGTGCGTAGAATTTTGTTTACGTGGATAAATATTATCGATTTATTATTTTTTTAATGACTGCGTTATTAGCTTTATCTTCTTGTATATATCCATTCAAACAAGGAAACTTTCAAAGTGATAAGTTTAATAATAACTATATATTATAAAGCAAAAGTCGACTGCGTCTGTCTGTTCGCGATATACACAAAAATTACTAGGCGGATTCTTATACGCTTTACGCTAAAAGATAGAGTGATTCATGAGAAAGGTTGAGGTATATAATTTGTCAATGTTTTATGAAGAAGAAAACAGTGGTAATCCGGGAGTGCCGACAGAAATGAAAACTTAAAATTTACTTGTATATTTTTGAATTGTCATTGTGCAGGAATTACTTTTAAATGAAGTGTTTTTTTATTCATTGTTATAAACTATTGCTACAAAAATTACATTACAATTTTCATTTAATGCGTTATTTACATATGAAAAATAATGTATATTATTTTACATACAAAAATTGCAATGTATTGCTTAAAACGTGAATTTACAAATACAACATATTTATGTTGTACGTATATACACAATATATGTTTCTATTATATATAGTTATAATATCAATGTAATTTAATCTAAACTCAACTCTCGTGTAAACGGCCCCAATATATGTATATACTTATATACAGAGGTGTCGGTTACGGTAACGGTAACAGTGTCGCGAGTTCAATGGTTATTTTTCCCATCTCGGAAATGCCCAACGCGCCTTAAAAAGTATTCACTTCAAAACATCGGGCGGAGCCCCGGGCGGCTCGCTAGTACTTAAAAGTTGAAATTGTTATGCTCACCTAATAGTCAATGTGCAATTGAAATTCAGTCAATAAACAAATACCTATAAAAGAATTACAAGATTCAGAATTTATTTTTCACCTGTTTATAGCGGATTCTGAAAATAATTGTAATTTTGTACGCGAATCTATTGTAAACGTACACAGGATTTGTGAGTACGTTTCCTTCTATGGACACACCGGGATACATTTTGATAATCACATTACTATGATGTCAGGCATGAATGAGGGCCGGGGGAGGTAATAGGTATAATTACCAGCCCTTAACTCACGATGGAAGCACTTTTTCGTCTACAAGCATGCGTTTTTATTTCATTTCTGTAAAGACTGAGGCATTGTTGAAGTTCAACTTTATTTCTAAATAGCAACTGCTCTATTGGTGCAAGATAAGTTATCGCACAAAAAATGTCTCCCCTTGAACAATATCCTAGATCTGATTATGTGAGATCTGGCCCACTTCCGTTTTCACCATCTGTCACTGAGCTGTTTTCAAGCCTTTGTTTTGATCACGAACTTTAGTTGGTGATCGTATGACAACGAGAATCGAATCGATGTAGAGAAATTTCCGCTCAGAAAATATTTTATCCAAAACGTCGAGTTTATCGGTAATCCTCAGATTAGCCATAAAAAAACTGTAAGAAAACACATAATACAGTAGATTGTCGTAAATAAGGACAAAACAGGTTTTAGGTCGTTGAGTCAATTAATTACGAGGCGTACGGTTGCTAGGCGACGAACAGTACAAATATAATTCATTGAAGCCTTCTTGAAGCCAATGTATTATGTGGTGTTCCATAGAAAACATGTATACAGTAACTTCCGACATTAAGTTTCCTCCGTGAATTTCAAGCGAATATGTGAGTTATACAAAACAAGTGTTTAATTTAAATAACATCAGACGCAGGTAGGTAAACGATTAGTGTCTTAGCGTGTTTGACATTATGATTCATTTGAATGTAAACGTTTGCTACAACACAGTGTGCACTTGTCATAGGTTGTAGCTGAATCCTTCAAGATTTGTGAATAGACAAGATGCATAATTTTAGTTTGAATTCTATTTTACTAAAATTAATACAATGAAAGAAAATGTTTTATAAGCGACTTGCACTGGGTTGTGAAGATTGGTGTTTAATTTTAATAAAACTATTAGCTTGAATTTTCAAGTACTTCTTCAATCAAGTAAGTATACTATAAGTAATGTAAAGTATACTATAAGTATACTCCACTATAATTTGTGGATTTGCAAGAGCTAAAAAAAATAATGCAATAAAAAACTTTGGATTGATTAAAATTCAAAATAAGTTTATATGTTATGTTTATGCAGACAATGTAGTTTTTCTATTGTTCATATATAACGTTTGATCTGAATTTTAGGTTTCATTCTTCTAGAATTATTCGCTGCAACAGATGTGACAAATTTACATTATGACTGTTTTGTCTCCTTATGCTTTTGCGTATTTCTAAAATATTGCACAGGTGCTTGCATTTTTGAGAAAATAACCTGTAAAACAAAGATAGGAAACAAATATTAATTCAGTATTTTTGTTCGTTTAGACTTTGTACTGAAGGAATTAAGGCTTAAAATGTTATGGCTAATATGAAATACATGTAAGGGCCAATCTAAGTCTTTGTTTTCAGAGTTCGTAGAATGTAAGCTTTTTCAGAATTTTGTAGAAGTTTAATTATGATAATCTTTCGTTTTTTCCAATCTGCAAATTAGTAATTTTTAATGATTTCATTAATTGCAATTTAGTTGTAGATAAGTATGTAATTTCAATTAACACGTTCACGCTTTGTGTTAACGGATATTATACGTATAACTCGATCAATTTTGAAAAGAATGCTAATCAATAACTGTACGGAATCCTGTAAATGCGTGACGGACACTTGACCGGCGTATTTTATTTAATTTTACATTTATTAAAGATTTGTGTGATGGCTAACTAGTATTCTCTCTGTATGATTTGATATTTGAAATATGCGTACCTTGTTTAAGTCTGTATTTGAGGAAGAAAATATCTATGTTCACTCTTTAAAAAAAAACTGCAATTTCGTATATGTAAAAATAGGATGTATTCATTGATTTACTATAATTCTCCACGAAATCAGGAAATCAAATCGGGAAAATGAACGAAATTCGTATGTTATTAAACGAAAACGAACCGAGCACCGAGAAAAGGTTAGCGACAAGAGTATCGTTTAAAATGAAGGCGACCGGTTCCTCGAGCACGCGGATCGAAGCCGTGCGATGAGTCACCGTCGGGCCGCCTTGTGTAACCTGATGTTGCCTTACGACGGAGGCACAGCCCGTTCGGCTGGGTAAATGATTAGCTAACATCATTTTATTTAGTCATCACCGTCGGTGGCGCGGTATATATGCTTAGCGGTCCGTTTTGTCGGATGGAATGCAGTACTTCAGGCATAAATTTGGCCTTTAATAAATCGATGATTAACTAACTCATTATGTTTGGACAAATAAATTTTCAATAATATTGACTGTGACTTAAATAATTTCAAGGTTAAATATTAAAATTTTGATAGTACTAGATAATTAATTATATATTGGTAAATTTGCAAGCGATCGTATTTAATTTTCATGTATATATTGAAAGACATGAATTAGATACTAAATTTTGTGTATAAAATTGTATAAACTGCAATGTTATATCGAGTTTACATATTTTATTTATTTATTACATATCTTCCTAACTAGTGATGCATATCACTCTTTCATTTAGTATCAATTTCATCTATCCACCAACCTTCTCTGAGGGTCAGAAATACGATCTATTTGTTAGTGATAGGGATACTTTATTTTGACATACTTTTGACATAATAACGTCTTATAAATTGATGTTATAAATTGATGAACACCGGCTGCATGTACGAAAAAGCATGACTCATTGTCGCGGTCCGCCTGAGCCGAGCGTGCGAGCGAGAGCCCGAACAAGCGATAGAGAGGCGTCCTAAGCGTTCGGCTTGTGACATATCTATCTCTCTTCCACTCTATCGGTCGATAGTGTGGAAGAGAGATACAAAATAATGATAATTATTTTGTATCGTCCTTCGAACGGGTCACGTAGTATGGGTATGTTCCCATATATAAAAAATATTTAGCGGTTTTTAAGGCTAATGGGTTTCGTTTGAAAGTGCTGCGCGTTTGATGAATTTGAAAAATAAGATAATATTTTTTCTACAACGTCTTTACAGACTGTCGAATGCCATTTTTGGATTCATATGTTCTGCTTCTTGGCGGAATTGAGGAGTTTGGTACGATATATGAACATCAACGATGTTTTACACTCCATTATCCAAATTTGTTGCAGCGCCGCTGCCAAAACGCTATGTGGTTAGCTGATTTCTTTTGTCTCAGAGATATTTAATCTTACGAGCGTTGCAGGTGAAGGTCAAAATTACTGGGGAATTTCCTTACTTCTATCAGTGGCCTCGTAGTCATTGGAATAGTTGCGACTTCCAGAGGGCGACTGGTCGTATTTACTCTTTCATATACCGTCGACTAAATTCCCCATCAAGTTTACGCGTTTTGAGTATAGGTACGGTAGCGACTCTCGAGTGCTGCCAACGTTCCACCAGTTCCTGCAATTTCTGGAGGAGGAATATCGGTTCTTCGACGATACTCGACGAGATGCAGCGCATAGTCACGAATATGGGCGCTAGGAGGATAGAATCTTAACCTTGACTTAATTACGTCAGGAATCGAACCCAACCACGTTCGGTTTACAGAATGGATAAAGACCAAAGTTTGTATCCATTCTCAGAGACCGACGGTCATGTTGACATAGTGTAGTAAATTTTATAAACACAATACTGATAAGCGGAAGTCGTTTGTAATAAAAAAAATTTATATTACATTTACCTTAGGATACATTTCACGTGGACTTGATAAGATTCAAACTTGTGAATTTCGCTATGAGACTTAGCTTTACTTCTCGTTGTACTTTAATACACTTTCGGCTCGAAAACAGGGCGGCCAACGGGTTTCTCCAGATATCGGCCAGCGCACCCCACGGGCGGGGAGCTGGCAACAAATATCCGAGAATGCCTTACCTCGTAGAGGTGGACTCGAAACTGGTGGGCGAACTTTAGATCGCTCAAATCTCAAATTCGAAACGTGCACGATATCGGAATCAGGAACCAGATAAGCGGCGTATGGTTTGGTTGTCCTGGGGCTTTGCGTATTTTCCTCACAATTCACTTCCACAATCTCCACCTAGTTCGCCTCCATGGAATTAGACCGTATTGCGGGCATGGCAAAATCATCGGAAGCTTCCATCTTCATAGGAAAAGGTGCAATTCCTCAAAGCGACTTAATTTGTTTTAGACGAAAGTTATCTAATTCGAGTAGGCGGGCGGCTGTGGAATGCGGACCTGCCTTAAGCCATGCATCCATTATTGTTACTAAGCGGAATCCATCAGTGGATTCAATAATCATTATCATTTGAAAATATTGTCATTATCATTTTAACATCATCATTTGAAAATATTGTATACAAGCGCGAATATCTATTTAGTAATTTTTATTTATTAAAAAAATATGCCAATCACATTAATAGAATTGGTAAAAAATATTGAAATAACCTTCCTGCACGTAAATAACAAAACAAATTCTCGTTTGTTTTCATGAAAATATGTGTGTGTGATTTATATCAATCTACGAAATGAAATGGGTCGGATCGACGTCAAAAAGCAAAGCTGAATGTCTAATAAGTTGACTGTTGTAAAAACCCTCGCATGCGGATATATGTATGAGATTATAAACGTTAGAAGTCAATCACTATCTCAGTGACTGAAGTGCGTTGGTTCTAGTTCCGTGGTGACCTATCGTAACAACAGTTAGTGTTAAAAATTGCTTATACATCTTCTGTTTTTTAGTGTTTACTTTCTTATATTTGATTTTTCGATCTTCAATATAGGACCATATAAAAACATTACTCTTTTAAGAATAAAACCTTAATCTCTTAAAAGCAAACGACTAAATATTTATATCTTAATACGAGTCATACTATATCAATGGGATAGGTCGTCAGGCGTTACTCGATTCCATCAGACGTTTCCATTTAATATGTAGCCGGATAAATAAAAAAGTTGCGTTTAGAAGAATAATTAAGCGAAAAATATTATACTTTCATTCTGTAGCTAAAAGCTAGCAACAGAGTGTGCCCTCTATACTTACCGCGTGACTTTACTTGAAAGCACATAAAATTATTAACGAAATTTATAATCAGTTTTTTTATTTTCCCTTGTTTTCGTTTACTTGCCTGCGTAAGGAAATGAAGTCGTGCCTAACTAAATCAAATAATATCTAAGAGAGTATTTTATGGAATAATATAGAATAAGAAATTAAACTACACTATCGCTATCTAATTTTTATATCCAATTTAATATGAGAATATTGACAATTGAATTGGGCGTCACTACACCACTCCAGTACGATCGACCTTGTTGCGCTCTGATGATTTAGAACTGTCGATACTCGTCAATACCTTCTAATAATGTTGTTATTCTAATAATGCTTATTGTTTCGTAGCGTTTAAACTGTTAATTCTTGTTGATTTATATTGGTGGTATTTATTTATTACTATGTTTTAAGCAGTTCTTACTAAAACGAATATTTAATTACGCCCTTGCCTGCCACATGCATTAACATGCAGCATGCAATCTACCGCTGATCCTCGAATCTACTCTACTAAGAATGTCTATCCAAAATTGAATATTGATTCGAGAGAATTAACAGATATTGAACACCTAAGCAAGTGTTAATTTTTATAATTATCTCAGTCCGCTAATAGTTATAATGTTAATTTCTACGTACGTTTCATGCCTACTAGGCACACCCTCAGGTAAATGCAGACAATCACATCCACCAGGGTGTAAGGAGTGTTAAAAACAACGACAAATGCGGACACAACCTCGTTAAGTGAAACGCTGTCTCGTAATGAAAATAAAATTAACACTTGCTTGGGTGTTCTATATTATTCAATCCACTCGAATAAATAAATATTAAATTCTTGATAGAGATTCGTTGTTGGAGTGGAGTGTAATGGCTTAAAGTTAAAAAAAAAATCATTTTTAATGCTCTAGTGTTATAAGCATTGGCAGAAAGATTATCCACCTTAATAATTATTATTTAATCAATAAGTAATAATTTAAAACGTAACGATTTTTAAACGTAAATACAATACGATTAGAAGTATTATTAAAAAAGCACTTCGTTATAATGGAACAGATAACACGGTAAACGTAAACTAGTTTTTTTTTGCTGACCATGATCGCCGAGTGTACTTAAACGGCCAGCTGCGTAAAAAGGCCGTCTATTTGAATTCTATTAGCGTTCTAGCTAAGTATGGTCGTTCAGTTGCGCAATATATGAATATACGAAAACTATGTTTACGCGTTGCGTCGTTTTGCCCCCAGGAGGAGCATGCGACTGCTGGCGTTGCTGATGCTGCTCGCGGTGGCGGAGAGCGCCCCCCGCGAGATGTGCGGCCAAGTACAGTGCCAATCCGACGAATACTGCTCGATCGAAACGAACCAGTGTATGAAGTGCCAGAAAGTTTGCGATAAGACCCATCACAACTACGAGGCGAAGGTCTGCGAGGATAGATGTGAGTATCATTATGTTCCTGCCGTCCGACATTGGCGATTGTTCTTTGTAATGCAAGTGGTTGTATAATGTCAATAAAGGTTGTTATGTTAACAATCTAAGATGAACCTGTTGACAAGCTGTTGCTAATTTATTGGTTTTGCTATTTGATGAGAAGTAAAGTGGTTGGCATATATACTTTTGTGTGGAGGTAATCCTATTAATTTACGAAGGCAGTAATAAATAACCAATGATGACCGTAGAATCTTTAACTGGACAACTGCATGTTTCTGATGTAGGAGAGGGGGTTGCATGCCGATAATCGTTAATATTTTAGCTTCATATTGTTTTAGCCATACATATTAGTATCCGTCTAAACTAGATAAATAGGTTATTACTAAATGATATATCTAAATTATTAATTTTTGAAGAGAAATATCAGAAAAAATATGATACAAAAACTAAATGATTATCAAATATAAATATAATAAACAAATAGAATACAATGTTACGCGATATCGCGTCGCACGTCCGTGGAGTTGCATTTCGTGCCTACCTAGCTACAAGCGTGACACGAACGTCTCGAGTATGTCACATGCCACACACGTCGGCAAAATTGAGCCGACGTAGCTGCTGCGTTGCGATTTCGCGCTGACCGGGTGAAGGCTTATCCATGCCGGCCGGCCTTGGGACGGTCGCGTTGGGAGGTTCGTGAACTACGTGGTACTTCCGAGAGGGGAAGTGTTTTTAATCGGATTAAAAAAAAGACGTTCTATGTTAAACGCGTATATTTTTTTCGTGTACACGTCCATAATCGATGTTTATAGATACGCTTACTCAGAGTGCTCGTCGAATAAGCGGTACAGTTTTCATTCAAGGATTTATAAACAAAAATGCCTTTCCGGGTTGCGAGATCATGTAACAAACATTCAAAAAGAAAGAAAATTGGAATCTCATTGCTAAGTAACTTACTAATATCTTAATTATATCTTATTAATATTATGAACGCGAATGTTCGTGAGAATGGATGGATGTTTGTACTCACAAAAACATCTCAACGAATTTCGTTGAAACTCTACAGTAAAACAGTTTATACATTAGAATAACGTACAGTTTTTTTAAGGTGATAAACTCAGCCTTGGGTACCGGAGCCTACCCTCCGATTTCGCACTCTGGTTCGTGTCGACTAGTGCAAAGATACCGTCGCCACTTGCCGCTGACTAGAATTCACCGAGATCGCTGCGAGTTTGCATTATGTGCGCCCGATAGAACCACTCAAACCCTTAGCTGTAATTTAAATCTCAGTGCGTGTAACCTAATGTTAATTTTTGTGTACGCATTTTTAAGTATTATCTGAATAAAATGTAAGTTAACTAACTGAGTTTATCACTTAAAAAAAATAGTTTGAACATCAGAATAACATACAAACATTAGCTTTGCTCATGGTTTTGATAAAGGTAGAACGCAATTATGCCGATTGATTATTAGTAACAGCAATTTTCAAGGGAAGGCTCAACTTCAACATAGGTCCGGAATATGAATCGCGAGCAGGATAGAGATTGCGATAAATCCGCAGGCGAGACAATTTCACAATTAAAAAATAGCGGAACCGTGTGTGTTCTGTAGCTGTACGTGTCTTACATCGAAATGTAAAACACCTACAGCTGCAAGAGGAACCCGTACCTTCATTTACGACAATTTCATCAGATATTGAATCTATTCAATTTTGATGAATTTATTATTATTATTAACGAATCGAGCTCTAGATTGAGAGCGAAATCGAAATCAAGAGCGAAACCAGGATCGAAATCGAACACGAGCAAAATCGACGTCGCGATCGACATGGTGATCGCTAAATATAAAGGGTGAAAGAATTCATTTTATATCCACGCGGGCGAAGTCCCGGTAGAAAGCTGGTCATTAAATAACTTTAGCAATTGATTCTTTAAATGTTTTTCGGAATTAATTTGGAGTGAATGTCACCCTGCAACCCCTCTACGCGTGTTACCGTACGACACAAGAAATTCTTTCTGCCGTTATGAAGTTAGACACGAAAGTGTCGCAAGGGGGTAAAATAGGAATGCGGGGGAGAAGAAGGAAGGGTCGGAGAGCGCTGATCCTGCGCAACGCCATCATTCGTAGGCAAATCAGAGCGGTAGAGTTTCGTACAGTCGGAATGCGCGCCTCGACCGCTGCGATTTCAAGCAACACGTTCTGATTGTGCCTCTAACGCTTCGGTTTCTAACTGTTATCCGCCGTGTCGCAATTCGGTAACCGCATTTGTATGGCACGAATACATCTACAAACATCGACGACGTACGCAAAGGAAATCATAAAGAAGTCGAAGGTGTATGTATGTTGAGCGACGATGAAGATTTTATTTTGTTGTACACCTATTATGTTTTTCAGCGGTTCCGAAATCGAAAATACTATTTGACACTCTATACGGCTATCTAGTATCTTAGATGATGTAATGGTAAAGTTTAACTAGGTTTCGTCATTATATCACACAACTAAAAACTGGTGTATTAAAATTAAATTCAAATTACAATTATTGCATATATATATATATATATATATATATATATATATATATATATATATATAGATATGAATTTGTACACTTCATTATTGTTATAAAACTACTTTCATTTATAGAAAATAAAAATAAATGAATTATGTCTTTTGGAGCAGGTGCCAGTCAAGCTATGTCAGGTGCATTTGGTCTTGGTTTCCATTACATTATTTCAAGTCCTCAATGCTCTACGTCTTGTATTCATGTTCTGAATGGCAGGGTATAGTTTCCTTAGACATAAATCATGAGTAGGAGGGCCCATGCACGCGAGTCTTGTCATGATTTGTAATGAGAGAACCACATCACATAGGTTTGTAATTTAATCAACATACCGTTCAAATTTTAGTAAGTATTTTTCTCAGTACAGGTTTTTACACGATAATTACTTTACGATTAAAGATTACGATTCAATAATTGACATTCTAATAAACAATAATAATTATCCTATTAATATTATTATTTCGGCGTAGGTATGTAATAAACGAGGTCTGCCTATTTTGGCAACATCACTCTGAAATATCTAATAGTATTTCGATTTCAATTTTCAGCCGACAACAAAGTTAGAATACCTACCTGTACGGGAGTTTTATCAAACGGAATTAGGGTAGTGCTTTTTAAGGTTTCATGGATAAACAGAAGGAATCCGTACAACGCTTTCAAGTCGTTTAGTTTATCGGTAGTTTCGCTAAGTGATACGGTTCTATATGCCAATTAGGGTTCTGTAATTATGAAATTAATTGTCGTCCAGCCGCGAATGAGATTTGCTTATAAATCGTACTACAGGTATTACATAAAATTTTTACTGTCTCATTATTTTGTAACCGACTTCAAAAAAAGGAGCAGTATCTCAATTCCTGTGTATATATATTATTCTAACTACTCAGGCTCACAGTGATCATAATATATGCATGACTAATTTCCATTAAAAAGAAAAGTTATTAAATTACATATAACTAATTCCGCAAACAACACAATGCCTAAAAAAATATTTTCTACTTTTTAGCAAGATTTGTATTTTTAAGACTATACACTTCTTAAAATCTTTCAATATTTTGAAATCGTGTAGTATCAAAAATAAAGGAAACTATATTTTTACATATAAATAAAAGGCCATCGAACTGTGCTCGATGTTCTTCCATTTTGCCCCGGGAACATATCAATTTCCCATGACAAAATTTGTATAGGTGTATTTCCAACAATGATATTTAAAGTATAGTCACTTACGTATCACTTCTATACATAGTACAATCTGTGAGCTTATATCATGGAGTGTCATTTGTTGTGAAGAATCGATAGCTTAATAGAAATGTAACTAGCTCAAAAGGCTACAAAATGGCGCAAAATTAATGCTAAACGCTTAGAATATTTTTTTATCTCTTTCTTCACATAAACTATAAAAGCAAAACTTTATTAAAGTATGAATTGTCATAAAAATAGCTAAGGCCATTTCTAAAGTATCAAATATATATACATAAGAATTGTTGACTTAGGGTCTCTTCCTCCATCTCCTTTTAAACTGACTTTTAATGAAAAGTCACTTTGAAAATTCACTTTGCGTTCGACTTTCTCTTTTTAACGGTTTTGGCCTGAACTGTCATTAAAAGGAGGCGTGGAATTCAAAATTGATTAATAATGTTAATATCAATTTAAAAGATGGTTGAAGAGGCTCTTAAAGTATTAGGTTTTAAATAACAATCCTAAAATATTGATATAAATATTATCATGTCCTTTAGAACGAAAAATTAACACATTTCATGATTTTCAAAAGAAATCAAAGGATCGACGGTGATCCAGTTATCAAAGTGTCACTTTTGGATCAGAAGATAGCAAGTTCGATTCCGGAAACACTGGCGAATTTACCGATAAATATTTAATTTATATTAAACCATTCGCACCGTCCCTCAAACAGCTTGTTGATCCGCCGCTTCGGGACCTAGTTACCGCATTAAAGACAATGTTCGATGCTGTCCCCCACGAAGGGAACGGTGTCAAGGGCGTACTGGAAGGTACTGAGTTTAGTCCTGACCACTGGTAAACTAACCAGTGAGTGTCTAACTTGAGTCAAATTAAAATCGTAATGCACTGTGCCTCGGAGAGTATGTTTAACCGTCGGCCGTAAACATTATGTTGGCGACAGTGGGTCGTCAGCAGCCCCGACTCGTACTGGGCCGGTGCGGGGCTTAAGGTCTAACCCCTTGATGCGAAATAAAAAGATTGTGAGAGGTTATTCCTCAGAGGTGGCGTGATTAAACCTGATGTAAGATACTGTTTCTAACACGTGCCAGATGAACCGACGTGCACTGTAATGCAACTATGGGTGTTTGACCCTTCAGTTGTCATAAAATTTGACGTTAGATCTCTTCAAAATATTAGTTATTACTCAATGTATTTGGGTAAAATTGCCATAAAAGTATACCGAATTTTAAGTTTCTACGCAGGTCGGTTTCTGTGAAAATCGGTTGTAATACTGATACTGAAAAAACAGAACCTTTACAAAGCGGACCATTTCGTCTGTATCTTTGTTTGTATGTATTAAACTGTCACAGCTTATTATCTCCGAATCTGTTGCACGAAAACTCTTCAGATAACCCAATCGTGGATGTACAGCGCGAATAAAAGACTTTTGATTTTGGGGGTTAATTTTGGTGGTAAAAATGGACAAACAAACAAAAATGTTTTCTTAATTGTATCGCAAAAGGCATGAAATGAAAGTGCGCGTATGGATACACATAGAGACTAAATGAATATATATTGTTGAACGGGGTTTCGCTCTCGAAGATGAGTGTTTTCGGTATCCAATTCACTCGTGATCTCCAATTAAACGATAGCAATATGAACTATGTTTATTCCTTTACTTTCCAGATATCAGGTGTGTCGCCGGATATGTCGTCGATGTGATATTAGTTAGGCCAAATTCCTTTCCTCGCTCTTAGTTCAGGATCCAAGTCTCTTTTCCTAGACACGCCTCGTCTATCTCCCCACCTTCGTTCCGCGAATTGAATAACATTTCATTATTTTCGATTCACACAGTAATAACGTTTTGTTTTGTTTATAATCTCCTCACCTGTATACGATACACGCTAATCGGTGTCGCTTTATCCGAGATTCCGGGGTTCCGGCTTCACTTTATTAAGCGCCGTAGCCTTTGTCAAAGAGACGCACCTGTTTCTGTAATCGACGTCATCTTCCTTGTAACCGTATCGCAAAAGGATGGAAACCAATAAAACGAGTGCCCTGACAGTTTACGCGCGGCGTCACGCTCGGTCTGCTCCGGCCGGCGGCGAGCGTCGGTATCAACACCGCACACCGGTGCACCTCGGTGTTTACCCTCCGTGCTCGTGTGTTTGTGCATACAGGCGGGTTCGGTTTTGATATTTTATGACGATAAAGAATTGTAGATAAATTTACACAATATATATATATATATGTGTGTGTGTGTGTGTGTGTGTGTGTGTGTGTGTGTGTGTGTGTGTGTGTGTGAAATTTTGTAAAATAACGTACTGAGAATCAACACGATATGTACAATTGTCGCCATCTCCTTTACTGTACTTAAGCCAAAACACAGTTATCAAGTGGAGAGTCATAATTTACAAAATACTAAGTGCGATAATACTAATAGAAGTATTACAAATATAACTATTAACTAAATTTAAGCAATTAAAGTTTTTTTACTTAAAAAGTTAAAGAACGTAATTTAGTAATATGAACTAATTTAAAACGTTATAAAGCAAAATATATAATAATGATAACATACAGTATACGTATAAGATTAAATTTAGTAACTATTCAGCAGTATCTCAGTACAATCCGTTTAGATTATCTTAAGAACTTTGACATATCTTTTCATATTCAGTATAATTTCATTACAATCTGTTTATATCGCTTTTGCAAGTTCACTATGTCTTTTCAGACGTAACTATAAAACTTATTGATATCAATAAATTTATTACGATAAATCTATCCATACTTTTCTTAAAATGTACGAACCAATCATCACCTTCTCGCTCTCACATACGTCGACAGTAACGCGGGATCATCCTGTAGGCGTTTCGTTTACGCACCTGCCGCTAGGAGTGTGCGTGCATTGTGTGTAGGCACCTGTTACACACATGCACTTCCGTTTTCGAAACGCCGTAATGGAACTTTATTAATCTAGCTTTGTTATCCCTTTTCTTGTGCATTTTTCATTCTTCACCACGAATGCTTTTAGAAAAAGGATTTTATAATTTCTTAATAAGTACGTGATTCATTTATTGTTATAAAAAATGAAATAAATTCGGAAAAGAAAATTGTATTGCAAAATTGAAAGAATGTGTGATATAAGTCGCTGTGTCAGGACTGACATGTATGTCATCCCGCAATCTTGTCATTTCAGACTGAGCACTAGAACCTCAAGGCCACCACGTTGGCCCCTTACGGGTTGGCGTTGCTTACCACATCTTGATGGCTCGTCGTGTTCTCGAAAGCACAGAGCGAGGTTTTAATTTGATAACCCTCGCTATAGGTCAAAAATGCTGCGTAAGCATTCTGTTTCTAATGTGTATTCGATTCTAACCGATCAATCCTATATAAAATTATTGGTCATATTTCGTTTTGATTAAAATTAATGATCACTTAAATAATATATAAATGTAAAATGAGGGAGGGTGGAAATATTCAAATATTAATATATTTTAATATCACAATATTAGTTCACAGTCCTAATGACAAAAATCAATTATAATACTAAACGAGGTTTGCGTGATAATCGAATGCTTTTTAAATAGTCAAACAAGTTCAAAATCGTGTTAATTCTTGATAAAGGTCCTAAAAATACGTGAGATAGCTCATTGGATTCAAAATGACGTTTAAAAAAATGTATTTTAAGAATTTTACTGCACGATAAAAATTGCAAAAGTTATTAACAAATTAAGATGAAAAAAAAACGTATTCCGTTTTTTGGCAATTACTCAAAAACTATTAATACAAAAAAAATTGTTTTGATTACTCTACTGAGAAATGGCAATTATGACTTCTAAGGAATAATTTCTTAAGTAATTATTTAAACAACAAAAAATATATAAAAACGGTTTTAAGCAATTAAAAATATGTTAAAGAATTTTTTTTAACAACCTTAATTTTTCCATGACAACACAATAGTAAGAAAAAGGTTTTTCAAAATATTAAATTAGTCCATTTGTTCATAAACAATTTATTAACAAATAGCGAAAAAAATTTTTATTCAACGTTGGATAATGTTTCTATTAAATGCAAAAATAGCCATAACTCAAGATTGGATCATAAAAAACATTTAACTACATTATTGAGGATTTTTATTTTTTTTTCACTTTAAATAATTACAATAAACAAAATACACAAATTTAAGATATTTTTATAACGTTGTCTTCTTAACTATATATATAAAAAGAGTTCCAAGAAGCCAAACATTTATAGGCCAATTATTTAAACTTTTGTACCGTCTTTGGAAAAATGAAAGTCCACAAAAATTAATTTAGTTAACAATTAAATATTTTTTTGAAAAATCAACAAAAAAAATTTTGCGACGGGACTATTTTCTTTGAAGTGTTGTGATAACATCGTAATTTTTTATATTTTTTTTATTGATATTTAATTTTATAAAAAAATATTATATATGATAGACTCTGTTGAACGGTAACATGGCCAAGCTGTATCGGCCGCGCGGGGCTCTATTTTCAGCACTAAATTAAAATTATAAATAATAGAGGCAGAGTTTTAGGAGTCAAGATTTTTTTTAGGAAATTTCTCCCCTAAATGAATCTCTTTTTTAAATTTCCAAAGTATTAATAGTTTTTGAGTAATTGCCAAAAAACGAAATACCTTTTTTTTTTACTTAATTTGTTAATAACTTTTGCAATTTTTATCGTGCAGTAAAATCCTTCGAATACATTTTTCGAGACGTCATTCCGAATGCAATGAACTATCACACGTATTTTTAGGACCTTTATCAAGAAGTAACACTATTTGAACTTGTCGACTAGACTAAAATGACTGATTTGATTTTATTGTTTACAGACTGGACGGACGACCAAAGTAAAATTTGGATAATTTTGGAAATTCGGAAATTACGGATATAGTTTAGACCTAAGAGAATTTCCTTTGTAGTATTACTATCATTGTCTCTTGGTTTCGACTGCATGGTTATTTCATCTTATATGTATGAAACAGCTAATGTTATCCAAAAGTACGAAACGTCAAAATCTGTATCTAGACCGGCGAAATCGCACTCGAATCGGATCTAAGAGCGAGATAGGAAATGGAATCAGAAGGGGACAAGGATCATAAGTCAGATTGGAATTGGAACCGGGTTCGGAGTCCGGCTTTAGAATTTACAATCAATAACGAGATAACGATAGGATGAATGTGAAAGATACAGATTTACCGACAACGCTGCCAGTAAATTCAGAGAGAGCGCGCTCTATCATGGGATTCGGGAGGGATTTTTACGCAGGCCGTTGGAAAGTACATGGTCATCGACGCTCGTGGACACCCGCAACGCTAGGGCAATCATTAGCGCGTAGCCAGGCCCTATTCAGACGTCATTCTTGATCACGCTTCAGCCGTAACGGACGTGTACCGTGTGATATTATATTTTTGCCTGTGAGATAGCAAAACATTTGTTATGTGTTAATATAAAACACTGTTTTAGCATGTTTAACACGCGTTAAAATAATTTTTTATCACAAGTGATAGTGATTTATTACAACACTACGCGAGTGAACCCTTTCGGGAAAAACTAGTTTATTATATTTTTGTCCAATGTAAAACATGAAGGTAGTATGAGTGATACGTATAAACTAGTAGCGTAATTTTTTTTTTGCAAAAGAATACAATTATAATTTTTTTGGACGACGTTTCGACAGTAACTAAGTACTGTAGTTTTAGTGTATGTATTGTTACATTGAAAGATATAAGACCTTAATCAACAATTTTTTTTTAACTAGTGGACAGGGTGATCAATAGATAAGAATATGTCATAGTTCTTGGTAAATTAATTTGCCCAATATGACTGGCTTGAGTTTGGAATAAGCTTGACATTAACAAAAGTAATTATTGCATGATCATTAGGAATTATTGTCGGTACCTTTCTTACTTTTGTTTTAATTTTTGATATTTTTCATTGGTTTTAATTGCATTTAAATTACAATCAAAGAATATTTACAGTGTTTTGTCGCACCCCTTACAAGTGTAATATAAGCTACGTATGAAAAGAAAGTTGCTTTATAAATTTACCTGATATATGATATTTAATGTTTTTCAGGTGCCATGCCGCCCGATGTTTCGTTGAAAGTGAGTATAAAAGTTATTAACAATTATATGAATTAGTTTTAATAACGTTTCATTTACTCGCTGTGCTTAACACCTTGTACGTTGGTTTTGTTTTTATTTTTTATGCTGTTTTTTATACTTTATGCCATTCTTTTTATTGTGCCAAATATTGCATGCGTTATTAATAACTGGAATAAATCGCATCATCACTTTAAATCCTGTTTTTAATGAAATTGTTAAATTGCAATTTAGAGTTCATTCACTAATTCTTTGCCACGTACAATGACTTTATTCCAGTAATTGTTTAAATCCAGAGAGATTTTAAATGTCTTTAGCAGATTTTTTTTTAATTAATGTTTAAAGTGAAACTTAGTATTTTGCACGGCAGTTTTTTTTTAATATTATGCATAATGCGCATTGCATTCGATAAGCGATTTCTTTCTTTATAATTTTTCTTTTCCATTTCCTTTGTTACTGGCGAGTGCCATTGCATGTTGATAAAAAAAAAAGAAACTAAAAAGTGTATTTTGTTGTGTTTGGTTATATTTTTGCCTAATTTGAAAATTTATATATTTATTTTGACCCAGTTTTACGCACTTTCATGTAAATGTATTTACGAGCTTTCTTTAAATATAACATTGACATATTCTTAGTAATTTTGTTATGTGGTAAAATCATTGCCGGACTCAAAGTAGCTATTAAGAATGATCTACAACTAAAAGTTATCTATGCGAAATTTTAATTGTTTGTCGGTGATTTGACTATATTTCAAATCAAAACTAAGCAAGGCCATTTATATTTAATTAGGCTTATATTTTGATAAAATTTTGATATCCCGATATTAAATCCGTCTTGATGAAAAAATTTCAAATAGGGGGTGATTATTTAAAATTTCTTAGACGCAACATTATTTTTCATGTGTTATAGGGTTCAGTAATACTACGAGTATTTTAAACTAATCAATCTACTGGTTAGGTGTTTGAACTTTAAGGCTATGCTCGATGCCTATGAATGACCTTGTTCCTATAAGACAAGAAATGTTTTCTAGTCGAGGTTAAGTTTTTAGTGCACCCCTATTAGGAGCATTTTTGTTATTACAATCAATAATAATATAACAGCAATAAAGTACAAGATTGATAAAATAATTATATGCATGAATCTTCTACAAAAAGGATAATAATATAATATCTTAAACATAGCACTTATTTATTTTCAATGCTTGCCTTTTATCAATCTCTATTTGAAACAAGTTGCAAGGGATATATACAATTTATCATGTTACGTTAAAGGTATCCAGATGCAGGCTCGAGTTGCACTGATCTTGAGCTGCGTGGCGTTGGCCATACTACTGATCTTGGTCATTTATTTGGTTCGCAAGTCCATGTGCAAAAAGTATACCTGGAAAAGCTGCTACGAAAAATATCTTCCTGCAAAGGTATTTATTGTATTGTATTGAATTCATTGTTCTTATTGGTGAAATATGTTTGTTTTTCTCGGCCAGCCATATTTATATAACAACAAAACATTTAATGAAAATATTTTTCACTAATATCTGCAATGAGTGTTACGTAAGTTCTAGATTGAACTTTGATTTCACCGAAACCTTAACAATAGGTAAATAGGAATGAGGTCAAAAATATGATACGAATTATATTTGGAATTAGGATTTGGAACAAGATTGAAAATGGAACTCGGATCAGTTCCGGATTGAGATCGTTACAACAGATATATATATAGGATTTCATTCCGTATTCATGCAGAATGATTCACGCGTAAAAGTAAATTTTTACATTCCTTTTTAAAACTGTTCATAACTTTTCGTAAAAAAATACCGAGTTTTCGTAACATAGATTTAAAAGAAAACTATAGAAAGACGTCATCCAATTTCCGGAACCAATGGCAAAAGGTGACGCATAACAGCAAAAGAGGAATTAATAATAAAACAATTACCAAATTACTATACGCTTCTATCCATTAGATTACTTCTCCATTGCAACATTGTGGTAGGTCTTAAGCCGCAATAATAGTACATACATTTTAACTGGGTCACAGTCACATGTTGTCAGGTGGTGCGCGCAGGTGGTGCGCGCAACACGTGACTGACGTCGTTACGAGAATTCTTTAAGTATTTATGTAAACGCTTATTTTTTTATTTTAATTGTATTTTATCGAAAACTAGCCTATCGTGCGTGGTCCGCTTGCGTGGATATAGAATGCGTTCCTTCGTTTCTTATATGGGAAGATCTGGAATTCTATCTCAACCGGTCCCCTTTTCCATTTCCGGTTCCGCTACTGTTGTTCATGTTGATCCTGGTCATTCTTTCGATTTGTATTGCCTTTCTTTATATACATATTTTCAATGTAGAGACATACTGGGAGCTACTGTTTTATTATATCCATAGATTTGCAATATTTGCTATATTTAATTATTGGGCATTATACGTTCAGTTAGGCTTCATTGTACACCTCGGTTATGGAATCTTAAAACATCCACTATATCTCCAATTTTGTTTGTCATATTTTTGCAACCTTCACGGTCATAGAAGGTCTGATAAATATTATAATATGTAAAACATAAAACCAAATTTCAGAGATATACAATTGTTGAACAGAAAAGTAATGTTAAATGCAAAATTTCGGTGGAGTGTCTCAATGGTCAAAAGTTATCACCGGTGAATTGAACGAAGAATTTTTAGCCTACTCGTAAGTCGAATTAAAACTCTCTCGCTTCGTGCCTCCGAAAGCACGTTGATCTATCGATCTCGTATGTGGTTACTGCGCTAGTGACAAAGTGGCTTTCAACCCGCACCGGACCAGCACAAAGGTCTAAAGTTCTAAGTTCCTGAATAAAGAATGTCGCAAGATGACATGCATTACAGGGATAGTGGGATGTAGTATTTGATAGAACAGCGTCGACACTGGTGAATCTGACGTTATGTAGTTTGCATGTCGTTTTTGTCATGATTACCGCTCGAAGGCGGAGTTGAACCCGCATCTTTGTAGTTAATTTTGATAGGTTTATCACAAACCTTGTTTGCATAGTAATTTAATTAGTCCAGTTCATGACAGCATAGTCTCAGTTAGATTTTACTGTTATTTTGCTAACTAAAAGTTAATTATAATTTCAACATTCCAATATTCGTCAACATAATTATTTTATTTCTGTGAAAGCAAGTTCTATAGTTAATATAAATAATTATACAAACCATAAATCTGTCGTTTTTACGATGTTGGTTAACTTTCAGACAATACATTAAGTATATTAGCTCAATAATATTGTTACTGAATTAAGCAATTTAAAGACCAGATATTCAATTAGTGGAATAATACATTTTACTAAATAATAAATAATACATATTTATAAATCCTCTAATCAATTTCCCATTGTCAAGTTTGTTCGAATAGAAATTGTAATGTTAAATTTGTCATCAAAATGACAGTTATAAACTCATTTAATATTTGAATAATGATCGGCGGTTGTTACATCCCTAAATTGATTTCTCTTACATGTTATGGAAATTTTTGCAATCATGTTCTGTCTAATTTAAGTAATGAAGGTGCTCTTTGTTCTGTTAAAGATAATTATTATAAAAAAGTTTTTGTACCTATAAGGGGCCATCCATAAATTACATCACACGTTATAGCTCAACGAAGTATCCCAATATGTGACATGGGGGGGGTCAAAGGTTTTGACGTCACATGTCAAAATCCAATTTAATTGTATTAAAGATTACACAAGTATACACGGTTGCGGACCTGAGCAACTAAAAGCTGTTCATATATAAGTTGAGGGGCTGAATCCCAATCAGCAGTCTGTTTTAAAACTGGTTCTTGTTTTCTAAATATTCAATAAATTGATTATTTTGTTATTTTGACCATTAACGGCCATTTTATTGAATTAAAAGTATAAATCAAAAATAAACACAGGTTGAACTAAGTATTTTATACTGCTTGGGATCTGTTTCACAGATTAGGGTTCAACAGTGGGACGAAGGCTCATCATGCCTTCGTCCCAAAATCCTTGGTATCGCCTTTCGATTTTAGCTATATTTTGATGTAGCCGCTCTCCTTGCTCGTCGCTCGTGTCGCCCAAGTTTTCTGGGAAAAAAATCAAGATGTTAACGTAGAAAATGTATCTTGAGAGGCATTCGAGCTCCAATCCTGTGGTAATTTTGTAAAAACTTGTCGATAACTTGCTTATAATCCAAAAAAATTGTGAACAACACTTCGGAACGATGCTCATGCTGCTGCTTCATCAGGCGTTAAATATTTTGTAAACTTTGCATCAGCCATTAGTTTTTGAATATCAGGTCCGACAAATATTCCTTCTTTGGTTTTTGCGTATGACAATTTTGCAAACAACTTGATTATGTACTCGAAAGCCGGTCCTTCGCGATTGAGAGCTTTGACAAAGTTCTTAATAAGGTCAAGTTTAATGTGAACAGGTGGTAATAAAACGTACTGTAGGTTCACAAGACGCATAGAGAAAACGTTTTGTTGTCCTGGCTCATAATGAGTACGACTCGGCCTCACCTTTCTCACATAATAATGATCAACTGCACGCCTGTTCCACAGACACAAAAAACAGCAAAACTTCGTGAATCCAAATTGCATCCCAACCAATAGATCAATAACCTGTAATTAGTATGTAAATCAGTTAATATATATTTCGAAACGAAGTACAATTAATTTATTACTTAACCTTTAGATCGCCACAAATTTTCCATTGATGCTCATTGTATTTGATCTTGGCCAAAATTGTACGCAATGTGTCGTAGCATTCCTTAGTTCATATTGCGTGAGCAATTGGAATAGATGGTTTTTTATTTCCAATTTGGAGTAGAGCCACCTTCAAACTATACTTAGAACCATCAATGAACAAACGCCATTCATTTCGATCGTATGGTGTATTCATCATATCGAATAAACCTTTGATGTCTTTGCAGAAGCACGTGTCATTTTCTTTTGAAGAACGGTAAAATCGCGTGATTTCTATTTCTGTATATAATGACTTGTGTTATAGGGTCAAGAGGTTTCCATCCGTGCAACCGTGATCCAAGCAACTTCGCTTTTTCGATAAATTCAAATCGTTAATCAAATCACTCGGTTCACCTTGCGAAATTAAACGCTTTTCTTCCATAACGAAATTGTTTTTCATTGTTCACCAGTGATGAAGACGAACTTCTTGAAGGTATTTTTGAACTCATACCTGGACAAATTAGCAATCGATCACTGTCCTATGGAACTGACTGACACTGATGATACGTGGGATATTTATACTGCTAATTTTTTGCATTTATACCGACAACATTCATCGAGCAAAAGCAATCATCTACACAATTTTCTGTTCTCTCATAATATTGGTACAGAAAATGAAAAGTATAAATGACCACTTATACAGCTTTCTTTTGCACGCGTTATAATACAATTTCGGTACCCATTGCTTGTCAGTGTTTACTACAGAAAAACCAAAGTACTGCTAATACGCATCTATGATTGCATTCGTAATGATTTTTCTAAGTTTTCCAAACAAATAACATCCACAAACATAACAAAATCACTTTGAATCGACTTTGCAACGTTGTCTCTGAATTTTCACATATTAAAAAACGCGGTCACAACACAAAAATAAAGTCAAAATGATGTTTGATGCAACGCGGTCAGCCGACAGCCGATAAAAGAACGCGGTACTGCCGACACGTACGAACTCGAAAACTAGAACCAATTTTTACACACGGATTTAAGATTTGAGTTCAAGGCATCAGATAACATGTGAAATCGTTCTCATCTGCTCAGGTCCAAAAGTTGATCAGAATTTGTAAACTTTTGTTATTATTAATGTAAACGAAAAAAAAATTGAAAAACTGCTGTTTAATTATTTCTTAATATAAAATATGTAACGTAACACTAGAGGGAGGGGTTTTCACAAGTGTGAACATCTTTAACAAAGACGGGGGGAAATGGGAGATTAAAAGATCTTAAAATTTGTGTGATGTTATTTATGAAGTAAAGTGTAAGGTCTAAGGAGTAAGGTGAAAGAAAAACAGACGTTTTGTATTTTCTACTATTCAACGGTAACGTATATTAAATGGATACAATCAATAATTTCAGAAACGCGTGAATCATATGCCAGTGGATTTGATGCACACGAACCAGAACGCCGTTTCGCCGAGGTCGAGGCCCGCCTTCCAGTTGGGGATCAACACCGGCCCGGCGACCCTCGAGCCGGCGACCATCGAAACGCTGAGCGCGAAGAACCTCGCGGGCGGCACCAACCCGAACCCGAAGACCCTCGTGGCCAGCGCCAACAGGAGCGGCGGCCTCACCAAGCCCAAGCGATTTCCGGCCGAAGACACGACCTTGGACAATAACTGCTACGATAACGCGGCCATGAACGTCACGCCCTCGCCGACTTCGAGCGAGACCATCGTAGGCAGGAGTACCTAAAGGGAATGCATTTTACAAAGAAAAATAATAACTATTGATTTCGACTCAAACGTATTCTGCGGCTTGAACTCGAATCCAGCCTCTTTTTCATTTAAAACTGGGCACGTAAGCTATGGTATTATTACTAATCGTCGATTATAAAATTGTGTGAGCGCTGGAGAATTTGTAATTAAGAATAGGTTTACAGTATTATGCTCAAAAGTGAGCAAAATTGAAATTATTACGACGATTGTGTTCCGACTTGTAAAATTGCAGTGTTCGGGTTCTACAAAATTACTATCTTGGGTAATTTGAACACATTTTGTAACATTCTCCGAAATGATAATGGTGAATTGCAATAGCATGCGAATCAACATAGGCATAACATGCGAATCAACCACAGATTTAGTAGTAATTACTGTGTATTAGTATGCGAGTCAACGACAGGTTTAGTAATAATTTAGTAATATTTGCTGCGCATCGATCGCTGTGCGCAATGAAGCCTCAAAGATTATGGAGATGATAG
>BGZK01002467.1:0-55826 GCA_005406025.1 Eumeta japonica | reverse complement strand
ACGGATACCCGAAAGATGTGAAACATTTAAGTTAATATTAGAATTTATAATTAATAAATACCAATAAAATAAATATGTCGTAAAATAATAGAAAAGAATAAAGTCTGTTAATAAAATCAATATTTTTTTTTATAATGTTAAAAATAATAATAATTAGAAAATATTTATATTTATGAATGGAAAATATATTGTATTCCATGTAAACAAATTTTTCAAAGTAATTTGAATGAAGATATTTTTATTCAATATCGGCTACTTAGTCGCATCAAAAGTCATATCTAGTTAGTCCGTTTACCACCGATTCCACAATACAAAAAGGAGATAACCGACAAGAAAATCTAAACTCGTTAAAGTTAATACCGCTACACATACGATCTTTATTTAGGTCGTATCGTATCTGTCCGAAGAGAGATATCCTATTTATGTGAGTGCCAAACTGCACTACCATTTTGACAATAGTGGCTCACAGAAAGTAGGTTACATCAGAAACTGCAACAGTTCGGTTGAAAGTGGGCTATCGGGGCGCTGCATTAACGAGAACTCGGTCCGGAGCCGGCGCCAACGGCGAATTACTAATGTATTTCTGTGGTAACGGCTCGGGCGAACATACTCTTAAAGTTTCCCAGATGAGACATTTTTCCATAGAACTTTGTGTAGTTTTGTTTTATGCTCACGCCGACTTGACGTTTTAATGACTTGGTAAAGAATTATATGGAAAGTAATTGGATAGCTTCAACTTTTATGTACCTAACTACATGAATTTGTTGTCAGTTTTTCTATGCATATATATAAATTCATATATAATAACTGCGTATAAGTTACAAACTGCATGGGATAGATTTTTTTTCTGATTTTTCTCATGATGGTTACGATCAATCCTGTCACCCCGTTTCGGCTTGACGTTGAGTTCTGGGACATCCTGTACATATATATATATACACTTGACTTATCGAAGATCCCTATAATATACATATATATATTATAGGATCTTTGATGAAGTCCAGGAATTCAAGTATTTAAAATAAAAGTGTTTTCAATTTAATTCCGTTTCTTACGATTCCGTCCCGGACGCTTAGGCGCCCACTGTCTCTCTGTCTGTTTGTCTGTAAGCAGTCTGTATCTAATGAACCGTAATAGGTAAACAGTTGAAATTTTACACAATCTGTATTTCTATTGTCGCTACAAGTAATAAAAATCACATTACATACTAGAAATGTGAGCATCCATAGAAGAAACGTGTTTTTTTGGCATTTTTATTCAATTTTAATATGACAATATAAAGACAATTGATATGTTTACACATTATGTGTTATTATGCTATGTCCCTATAAAATAATCATTAATAAATAAATAAATTTAAAATTAAACGAGGTCTCCTTACAAAAGTGTTTTTTCGAAGTTTCTGGTTCAATCTTAATGTTTCTTCTTGATTTTCATTTATTATTTTTAAAAGTTTTGTCAATATTGTAAGGTGATGCGAAACCTTTCGTAATAATGAGTTCTTAGCCAGTTTTTACTTCTTAGTATTGATGTTTACAATATATTATAATAAATACATAAATAATTATGTACAGTAGCTAAAAATAAGAAAAATTAATAAAAATTGTACATTAAACCTTGAGTTCATGATAATTCTACTTAAATTAAATGATATAGTCTAAGAATTATTAATGAACATCTAGCATATTTATAAGATGTCATAAATGTTCAATTGTATCTATATCAAACTAAAATTAAAAAGTTTCTATAGATAAAATGGTCGAATGAGTAAGGGATAATGTTCTCAATATGTTACTTATATGAAAAAAGTAATTAATCAACCTAAAACTAACTCTGCTTTGGCGAGTTTGACTTGGCCTTAATCACTGATACTTTTCTAGATATTTATATTTAAAAGAATATAATAATTACATACCTGTCATGAACACAATTCTATAATATTTAATCATTCTGATTTTATTTTGTACTAGCTGTTACACGCAGCTCCGCTCGCGTGGACTACAATATTTAGATCATTTTAGAAGCGCTCGTGGAGTTTATTCATATTTTTACCATACGACCATTTTAAATAACCTCTCTAATACATGAAAGGCAGTACTACGGAAAGGTCAAGTTATATATCTGGTTCTACCAAACCGAATCAGATGAAATATAGCTTAAATGTTAAATTGGACGCCAAACTACCAAACTGTGAAACCTCATCAAAATCCATTGCTGTTTTGCGTGATGCGGTAACAGACATACAGACGAAAATCCAAGAACTGCTGTTTTGGCTTCTATTGCTCTAATATAGACCCTCATTTCATTTTTTTTAAATATTTATAATGTACAGACAATGGCTGTCAATTTTATTATTTGTATAGATTACGTGATCAGAGAATCGAGTTGTCGTACGCGGATATTACGATTTTTTGTCGTTTCGGTAAAAATGTAGAAAGATGATTATTTCGATCCCCATAAAAATGTAACACTATCCAAGCGAGAAAGCTCGTGGATGCGACCAGTAAACATGAGCAGCCAGTTTAATTCAGAAATATGTAATCACTTGTATTGCAGATAATAAATTAAATAATCAATATACCATTACTGATAATTTACATACATTTATCTACTTTACAATTCACCTGCTTGAACTTAGAAATGCTCAAATCCATTGTCAATCAAAGATATGTCTAGCCAGCCACACGCGCTGCGCACGGCTGCACCGTCCGCGCGAGGTCCGACGGCCGCGGCGACAAATAAAGTTGTCCTACAGCGCCCCCGGCGGCGGAGGGTGCATTAATGACGCGACTCTTTTTGCCCGCCTCAGAATAAACATTTCAACGACACTTCTGGGGCGCTATATTTTCTGACTGCCACCTAAAAAGGGGACATACACCTTCCAAATGAACGTCGAGAATGGTTCGCTTGTTTTCCCTTGGGATAATCTAGGATACGAAAATTAGTCGAAAGTTCGCTTTCGGGAGACGCGAAGGATGACGTTTCGCATACATTTTTAGAGCCATTTCCTTCGGCCGGCTCTCGGCAGTGGGTGTTCGGCATCAGAAAACGGAGTGCTGTGGAAGTTTATTCAATGCCAACTGCATTAGGCGTCGCAGTTGTAATGCAAATACGATTACACGAAGCGTTTGCGCTCTATCGCTCCTTCCAGACTTTAGTTGGGTTGGGTATCGTGAACTTTTTGAAGGCAACAGTTCTGTTTACGAAGAATTGTAAAAGAATATAACTAGTTTATATTGCGACTCGCAGCAACCTTAGATATAGCATTTCAATGCAACTCGTTGATTGATTCAGGCATCTACTCGTCGATGTGCTTGCATGTGATGTTATAATATAACGTTTCACCTTATTCACATTATTTCTCAAAGGCTTTACATTTCAGGATTAAACTGGCGCCCTTATGTGATTAAACGCAAGTCTAAGAGATTTCATTTAATTCTAACATCTTATATTTACTTTAATATAACATCTTAAAATCTGTACTCAGTGACATGATAGAACACATGGTCGCAATTGGTTATCTGCGTCGAATTTATTGTGAGAATGTAATTATCAACTCCTTATATTTTCATCAATATTTAGACTATATTGTGAATTCACAGTGTACATGGTTTTACAATCTACATTAATAATTTCGTGATGGGGTACGGTAAACTCGATTGAAATCTATCTCCACTTACAAAACATGGAAGTAATGATTTTGAGTCGACAACATATATTCGCATAATTCCAATTGCTGTGCATTTTACAAATGAAATTATGTTATGATGGGTAAGTAAAATTGTCAGTGTGGTTATTCGAAATTTAATGTCTATGTTCAGAAAGTGTGATTTTTTCGAGTCGGTTTATGCCCCATTTATATTGTTTTTATGGTTGTAATTAACAATTTTGGGTATAATATAACTAACTTTTATGTAAATATGTTAACTATTAGTCTAAGATCCAAATTAGAAGGACCTTTACCCATCTGTTTAATGAATGGTAAGTATTTTATATCAAATTTAGCATAAAAAATATACCGCGAGTGGTTTGACTGAAAATTCCTGGTCAGACTGCGATTAATTAAGAATCAAAAAATGTTTTTTTAAACAATGTTAAAAGAACAAATTCGTGTCACACAATCACAAGGCAGTGATTTTTGCTAGTTTATTAAACAGATGTGTACAAATTACAAGTATTGACTTATTTGTTTACATAGTTACGCCAATGCAAGAGTTACGCCAGGAAAAAATACAACCCAACGTTTACATGTTCAAGAGGTTTTATACTGTAGGTTGGTATAAAATTTCTTCGTTAAACTAATTAGTGCAATGCTTGAAAAGAGTCATTTTCAAATTTTATTTAATTGTTGTCTGGCAGGAAATTTTCAACTAACCCACTAGCGATATATTTTTAACATACTAAAATTTATACAAATTACGTTTCATCCTTTGAACAGATGCGTGAAAGTTTCTAATTCCGATCCTCTTCTATATTTTATAACTATTATAGTGTATATAACATAATACAACTAACTGGACGTGCTGGCCTTGCGAAGAATGTAGAGTTTTGCAGTGTTCTATCGCGTACATCGTAGTTTACGCGATAGAACACGACAGAGGAGTGCTCTTAAAGCTATTCATCCTCATCCCTACCACTGATTTCTGTCATCATTCCATTCGCCAAAAGTACTGTCAGCACCATCTTGATGGTTGGCGTTTTAGTACCATACGTTTAAGGAAAGAACATATACCTATTAAAATATAAAGTCGGCAACGCGCAAATGACTCCTTTAGATTGCGGGGTGTCCATGGCGTTTTGCCCTCACCATCGCACGAAGAAATCGAATGTCAATTTGTAAAATACACTTTATAGTAAAGCCTCTTTTTGCTACTAATTCCCACCACCAATTCTACTTCAAGTCGCGTTAACGCCTTCTTCTAAAAAGTTCCTCTGTTCAATCAGACGTGCCACTTATCGGTCCAATTGCGAATGTAAACCGTCCAGGTACCTATTCTACACATAAAAAATCAACACGATCGGGAGTCCTTAGGAGGAATTTAGTGATAAACACATACAAAAGAATTATAACATGTATAAAGACAACACATACGGAACGAGAGTCACGCGACATTGACCTGCCCTGCCGGGATCGCTCCCGTTTTCACGAACGGCTAAAGGAAACACGTTACAATGGATATAATTTGAATGTTTTGGAGCAGTTGTTCGGACGCAGTCCGAGTGAACGGGCCGCGATCGGCGCGCAATAATGGTGCCGCCCGCCGCGCCCCGGCTTACCTTTTTGTTCGACTGCAGGTAAATAAAAAATATTTGCCGGTTTCCCATATTTTTTCTGTTTTTGTTTCTGTATGAAAAATTTGCTGCATGAATTAAGAACGGCTCATGAACCCGTGTGTTCATCGACGTGGCACGTTGTATTATGGGTTGTCTGCAATAACGCTACCTAATTTTATGCAAATTACGGGTATGGTGAAGTACTGAGCATAATTTAGATTCAAACATGCATTTTTCACCACTAAATGAGTCCAGCTTGCACTATCGCACGAGATATTTAAGTTTGAGTGGTAGCATTACTATTTATTTGTCATATATTTTTTATGTTCGGGCGAAACGATCTAGAAGTTGCAACTACCTTGCATCATCCCAATATTTCTGTGTACATCACGACAAGACAAACTCATTTTCGGCTCCTACAAAGACGACGTACAAGATCACCATGTGTTTTCTCCAAAAATGAAATTAAAATAGAAATAAAAATATATAAAATGTGAAGGAAAAGATTCTGAAAACAATAAATATATTACTTGACAATTCACTCCCAAATGCTTCAGATTATGAGTCGTGCAAAACTGTAATACTTACGAATTCTACAAAATATGCATTGTTCCCAATATATTTTAATGACGCTTTTAAAACACATGGAAAAAATTTCCAAGCTTTCAAAACGCAGAAATCTGATAAAAACTCACATTCACAAAAATTATACTGAAAATTTAAGCTAACTTGTCCAATAAAAAAAATCCATTTTGCTATCTTTTTTAATAATGTTGAACAACCAGACAGATAGACAGCGAATAGAAATCGTTGGCTTACTGTTCTGACTACAAGCTTAACATATTTTGATTTGATTTTCATTTTTTGACAGAAAATGTATTTTTACCATAGCAGTTATTTAAAATAATGCGATCATTTTTGCTCTTAATTTTTTTATATCTTGCCATTTTGTACAGTACTTCAAAAGTCATATTTTGAGGATAAACTAGAAACAATTATCTCAGAGTATATAAAAAGAAAATGCTAAAATTAAACATTTATTAAACACGTGCTGTTATATATTTTTGCAATAGTAATTTAAAAGCTTTTATTGATAGCCCGCACGATGACTTTAAACAAAAAAAAAATCAATATCCAATTCACCCTCTAGGTCTAATACCTCCTTGGACGAATTAATTGTTTTATCAATGTTTGTGATTAAACTACTTCCTATAAATGTGTCAAACTACAACTTTCTGCGTCGATCAGTCTGTGTGAAAAGGAAATCATAACAAAACAGGGACAAACGGGCGAACAAATGCAAAGATGATTTCAAAAGTAACATTTTTTTATAATAGAGAACCTAATTCAAAATATATTAAATAATCAGCGCACATAAATTTCCGAAACACGGTATTAGTAGCCATGCGTTTTTTTAAATGTACAATTTATAAAAGTCCCAATATTGGTGTTCATTTTCAAACAACGCTGATAGACCTCGGTCTACAGCTTCGATATGCATGGCATGAAGTTGCACGTAATAAACACCGTGGTGAAACTTCAATTGTCGAAATGACATTGGGAAAATTAAATGCACGTTGGAAGGAGATGGAAGACACAGTGGTATCACTGAGTAGTTCCTTGAAAATTTCCCTAAATAAATCTATGACATACAGAGATAAATATTTTGGCAAGGCCATTAAGTCAAACAGAGTTACCGGATCGAACATAATTGAAAAAAATGTCATTAAGTTAGATATTTATAGCAACAACTACGAAAGGGTGAATATTATTTAAGGGTTTTCCGACGAACTCAAGATTCTGTGTATTGATGCGTCATAAACATAGACGGTGGAATTACCTTGTCGAGATGAGATTATATCCACTCCATTCTAAGATCTGTTCCAGCCACATCTCGTTTTCAGGCGGGTATTGTCACGGTGTTCGACTCATAAGCTCATATTTGTACAGATTTCAATCAATAATTCCATGATCATGGTTCATAATAAAATTATTAAGAAATTAACACAAACAATTAAAATTAATTAAAAGATATGTCAAATTCTATTATTGCTTTGGTGAATATTTTAATACTAGAGTTAGTAATGATTTAATAGATTTTAGTATAACATTTATAAAATATTACTTCAGGAATTTCTTATTGGCTTATATCGTTTTCGTATCTCTCGATGGGAGGGTCGAATCATTTTAATTTTCAATAAAAGGAGTATAACGGTTTAGATTGATTTAATTTTTAGGCTCCAGCATTGAAGAGATACATTATTTTAGCTATTTTAATATTAGGGACAGTGACGTATCATTTTTAGCTACTTCAAAGCCACCATTTACGTCACATATATCTTAACATGGGACAAAAATTTTAGCTTGAATGCATTTAAAAAAATTTAAGCGAAGGTATTAATGCCTTGATCCTGATTCCAGTTCAGCTCTCCCTTTCGTTTCCGGTCCTACATTTAACCAGAATAATCATTATTCCACGTATTCCTCTATGATATTTTACTGTAATTATAATTTTGTTTTACAAAGTGAAAACAACAAAAATATAATAATAATAATATCTTTGGACATATATACACAGTACCGTCTGGTCCCATACTAAGCAACGAGGCTTGTACTCTGGGTACCAGACAGTTGATATACTACATACATACTTTTTTTCTTGTAAATATATACGTATAATACACAGAAACACCCAGACTCAAGACAAACATTAATTTTTAATCAAACAAATAAATATTTGTCTTGTGCGGGAATCAAACCCACGAGCCTAGCGCAACAGGTAAGGTCATTACCACTGCGCCAATCAGGCAGTTGACTGCCTGATTGTTAACAATATAATTGAAATTGTATAATAATGCTTTGATAGTAAATGTTAAATTTGAACAGATGTCAAAGATATATTCATTTTGTTTTTGCAGGAGCAGAGTTTGCTAAAGGCCGTAATCGTTTTATAAAATAAAGTTTCGTCTTGAATTTTGTCGTCGCATTATTTTGTTAGACAATCTCAGTGATCATATCCCATTTTAGAAGCGTTCCCGATATAGCGGGAGCGCGTCCATTTGCTCGCTTGTCACGGCGCGTGGCGCCGCCGTCGACCGACCTAGTTATTTATATTCTTCTTTGTACAATTAAGTAGATACGTCTCGGCATCAGCGGTAATTCCCCGGCACATTTGCGAGCGTTTACGGTGCTACGTAATTATTCGGCGGGAGGCCGTAAATAAAGCAGGATGAGCGCGGCTTGTATAAATCATTCGCCGCGGATCCCGTTTAACGCGGATAGAAGAACAAAGCCCGCGGAAATAAATATACATGGTAGCATCGGCGCCGTCGAGCTGCGCCATGCCGCGCCGCGTTCCCAAATTAGGCATTAACAGACGGTTATATTTTCCATTTGTGGTAATAAATTATTGAAAATATTTATTATTCGCCGAGCTAAACGGCTGACGGGTTAATGCTTTGCTGTATAAATAACATGGACTTAACCTATATTAATGCATTTGTGCAATTTTTTATAGTATTTTATTGTTAATATTATCTTGATTGCTGGGAGCTCAACGGGCAGCGCATTGTTTTCAGAATAAATGATAATAAGTTTGACCCCGTGGATTCACCAATGATTTTATTTAATTTTGACATATTAGAGCCGATTGCTTTGCGGGTCGGAGAGCAGGAAACTGTCGCGTCGGTAGCAATGACAATGGTCATTAGCAGTCACCAACTAGTACAGACTCAACGCGAAAGACGTAAGACCTATGATCTTCAATCTGAGATAAAGTTGTAATCGGTATGTCTTTGCAGAAGCGCAATGTAAAATTTAAAGTAATTTTTGTGTTTTTTTTAATTTAGAGGGAAATAATTAAAAATGTAAGCTCCAAAAAATTCTCACGTCAGTATTGATAAATTATAAAATGGGTTTGATTAAGTTTCAAATGGTGGAAAATACCTGTGAGCATTTTTCAGACGAAATATCCACGACATTATCAAATAATAATAATTTAATAGAAGAATACTAATTGTCTTAATTTTAAATTTTCTTTGAAAACCTTCAGACATAATAACGAGCAGATGTCATAGTAATTGGTTACGGTGCGCATTCCCGATAGAGAGAGTACAAGTTTGATTTCAGGTCTGTATTGCTCAGTGTTTTTCTAGTTCATATACATATTGGAACAGTAAATACCATTTATTTTAAATAAAACCTATTTGGGCTCTCATCAACTAAAACGGCTATGGTGCCCTGTTTTATATTCTAGAGCCCTCAAAATTTTCGCATTCTTAAGCTGATAAAAATTACCCTGAGCCTATGCGTGGAAATGTACGTTGCTCTACCTCAGGCTTGTAGACGGATGGCACACTTTAAGTTCGCCGCACCTGGCTTGTGCGGAGTAAAATGTTCCTAAAGGTATATGATATAGGTGTTGTCCTTCGCCGAGGGCAACACCAATATGCTGCCCACAGCGACAAGCCACCTACTATGATGAGGCAAAACGACTGTTTTTCGCTATTATCTACTTGTTGTTTGATGTTTGTTCGATATCTTTTAAGGTTAAAGGCATTTCCAGAGACGCTTCAGTTTACAAGTAAACTACCGCAGAACTCGCCTCAGATCCTTCTTCGCTTTTGTTTTTGCATAGCTTCTATCGCGGGCCTTGAGCGTGGAGACCGAATCCAGAAATTCCGTAACGAAAATAACCAAACACCCCCACTCCGACTGGCACAGCGGTGATACTTTTACTTTTGCCATCTATCGATGAATAGCAGAAATTTTAATGATTTTTGAAATGTCACGCTTGTCTCCATAGTTCAGCAACTCGCCTCTAGGTGGCATTGGTTGTATAGACGTTACTGCGCATGCGTAATCCCACTCTTCGCCCCGCAATCTGGTGACTCATGCCTGCTTAAAGTTTCGGCGTTAGGGCAACTCCTCAAAAAAAATACTGCATAAATAAAATAAACAAATAATTATAATTACATAAGTTGATAAAAAATACTATGCAACAGCTTTACCGCGGCAGTCCCCGAGTGCCACGCGTGTTTTTTTTTTTTGCACGCCCATCCCCATGGTACAAAGGTCCACTATCACGATAAAAACAGAATTCATGGAGAGGCAAGAAAAAAACACGCACGTAGGAGGAAATTTAGCAGAGCTCTAGAAGCAGCAATCACAAAAATATATGGAGTCAGTTTTAGAAAAAAATTTTGTCCAGTGCAGAGCACTATATTGATAACATGACTACAGAATATGTCGTTCGTTATGTATCATCAAGAATTTAACTTCATGTCAAACACTGACGTTGTTAACGGTTTAATATCCCCTTAGGAAATATAAACAATGGTTTTTTGTGAGAAAAATCAATATACATGCTTCGTAATTTCTCGGCTTGAATATTTCTTCATGGCTATTATATATCATCTTTTGCAGTATCTTCGATTCTATTATTAGAATAAATTCCTTAATATCACCCAGTCATACCTATCTAACGTCAGTCTAGATCGTTATCTTATTTGCAATCTTTAACGCAATCTTTTTCAGCTTTTGTAGTGTCAATTTTTTTTCTACTCTTATTTATAACGAATATACTATGGCTTTATTACATTTAATATTCAATCGAAAGGATCAAAATTAAAGAAATTTTTATTCAATTCTATATCATTAATAACATTGATTAGAACCAACATTGTTATATTATTTACTATCATAATAAAGATTTATATATTTTCCACTCACGTAACGATAAAAATATTTGATTTCATTTCGAGGGCTTCAAGAATCTTAAAAATTGCTTTCATTAAATAAATACGTAAATGTTTTTTACTTATAAATTAGTCTTAACATAAATAAAAGGGGTCGGGTGTCTGACTCTGTCGAATTGTTTGAATTCTCCCACCTTTTTTCTGCACAAAAGAAAAATTGGTCAGGCGATAGATAGATTACTAGTCCGAAACGTCTATTGTTCAATAAAAGGGGAGGCGCCCCGAGATGTGTTCACTTGGCTAAACCTCTATGTACCCTTTAGTACAAAAGTCTGGATTGCCGGCAATGATTGAGTTATGTCTTTTCTTATTCGATGGGTAACTCGGAAATGTATTGAAAAAAGCTTGCTTCAATATACAATTGAAAAAGTATCCTTCAAAGTTTTTTTTTGTGAAATGAAAATATGAAAATAATAAAAACAAAGATTTATTGGAGAACAATTTTAAAAGAATGATCCTATGATAAATACTAGATTTCTAACAAATTTTTGTAACAAATAATTTTAAATTAGTGTTGTTAGTTGAAACCTAAAACTTTTACATGTTTAATTTGAAATCCATTTCGTTACTTATGTTATAACCTAGATATGTGCCTGCTTAGGATCACAAAATATCTGGCGTACGCCCAAATATCTAAGTTGGAATAAATATCATAATGAATACGGAATGAGGCGCGCACTTTGGTTACAAAATTACTCATTACGGACAAGGTAAAACTACTTTGCCCACTCGATTTCTAGCCCACCACAGACAAATACTAATGAAAACAGTGTCGTCCAGGCAACAACCAGCTAAATGATGAAATGTTCCTAAAATATTTTCATTAGAGAAAAGTATTATCTATACAAATACAACATACGTCAATTAATCAAACTTTTTTACTTACTTAGCATTGATATACGAAAACAGAACAGACTCCTCGATTATAATTAATTCTAAGAACCCCGTGATATTTAATAATACACAGATAAAAAAAAATTGTGTATTTCCACTATCTTTTTTAATTGCTACCGATGTGTTTCTCAGTGAACTAAAAAAGGTTTCCTTACTACTACTTACCAAATTAAACAGCCTTCACTCTCGTAAACAACAGCGGCCTCACAACCCTCGCGTTGCATTATCTCTCACGTCATTTATTACTGTAACGTCAGTCTGTAGTAAAGTTTCGCTATTCGTGATCCGAATGCAAGGCCGACGAAAGTGTCAGGAATTATGCGCAGTCACGCTCAACGCGTTAGATCAAATAGTCTTGATTCATTAATTTTATTACAATACGTGTAATTCTCCTTAAGAAGATAGTCATCATATTTCATTGTTGTCTATCAAAAGCTAGTTAAGTCTGTCATGTTAGCAACAAAATAAATTATTTGGTTATTGCTATAGTTTTACAGAAAGAACGATACACCAAAAGAAAGAAAATGAATTTCTTATTTCAATATTCATATGTATGTGCTTATTTAATTTTTCTTTAATTCAAAGTTCAGAAGGAGAAAAATCTTCCAAAATATGTTTGATTAAAAAGTTAATGATAAATCTTGGCTTATGGATATAGGATATGCAAAAGTTTTATTAAAGAAGAAAATACGTTAAACAGTAAATAGGCTTATTTCTGTAATATCGTCTATAAAAATGCAGGCAGAGGTGATTGTACAGAATATAAAAGAACTCGCATTTTTTCCCTTTGATAATAAGGACAATGTTTATCTATGTACTTTGGGGTGTATTCGAATTCATTTTTAACTAGTTTATCCCGTTGTCATCATACCTCATTGATGACAATTATCAGATCATTATTTTTAACTTTTTAACTACATAAAACAAATAAAATTCATCGTTTGAGCAGTTGATATTGTCAAGTACAGATTTAACTTAGCCCGTATAATGGAAAGGGATCGGACTAAAGTGCGAAACGGACTAGCTCATCAACTATTCTGTACAGTTAATTTTGGAGAACAAAGTATATCTCATATTAATACGTAAATGGCAGAGATCTAATTTGGGATATGCAACAGTTAAATTTTAATACAGGAGATGTACCTGCCTTTCATTATTACTGTCTTTCGCTATTGATCATTAAATATTAATTAAGCTTACATTAGCTTACGCTATTAGATTACGCTATTAAGTTATTTATAAGATAATTTCAATCAATGTACGAGTGTTATATACACTAATTACATAGAATTGAGAAAAGTTGCTCGTAGACGCTGATGGTGGTTTTATCGCTACCTAACGACAGTTCACTAATTATTGTTGCCAGAAACTGTTTTATAAATGTCGGAACATGAGAAAAAGACTGAGTTGGTCTAAAAAAGCGAGATGTAATAAAGTTACAGAACAATAAGTCTGAGATGTTTGATCAATAAAAAAATACATTTATACATACACAATACACTTTGACACAATATAACACAAAAATATTTTCCATTGAGATCGACCCATTTTTAATTATTTATTATAAAATTAAGATTGTAATATATTCTATCAAAATATTCAATAATTGTTCCTCTTTAAAATTTGTGGCAAGAAAGGTACATAACAATTTCAAGAACCATACTCGTCTAATTAATAAATAACTATCAAAGTATTTACTATTGATTATCTACAAAACACCTACAATAACACCTGTAGCACCTGTGACACCTTTATGCTTGATATTTTTAATTTTTTTTTGTTTAAATCATATTTTAGCACAAATAATTTTATAATTTACCTTAGATTTAAATCATGGCTTGATCTGTTCTATTTTCTTGTATCAGGTTTTTAGTGACCATACGCTGAGACATAATTAACCACAATCTTCTCATTTATTTGGAATCGAGGGGCTTCTGTCCTCAATGCCACTCAGCCCATTTTGAAAGCTGCTGACCGCCGTCGTACCGACGTGATGACCACGTCCGGCACTGAAGGCTTAAAGCGTTTTGCGGGGCACGGAGCGTGGTTTACATATAAGTTAAAACCCATCGGTCAATTCAGCCATGGTCTTGATCAAAACTGACGCCTGAGAGCAACGCTCTGAACCCCTGAGTCACCGCCGCTCATTTTGTCTATGGAAATTCTTTATTTTTCAATTTGTTTCATATTAATATTCACATTGATTCACAGGAAACAATTCCTGCCTGTACTTTACATTGTATTCAGCTAAACAACATTTATATTCTTATGAATCCATAATTCATAATTAGACAAAAAAAATATTTGTTGTTTAACTGTCTTTACAAGAAAAATATTATTTTGTTGCTGACTCTTTATGAATCTGTACTTGTTGGAAAGTCAATGGCAATTTTTTATCCATATCTAAATATTAATGTTGCAATTTTGCAATAAAAGAGTATTTTTTATTTATATTTAATAGTAGCTATTTCTGTAAGAGGAAAAACATTACTCAAATTAAAACTAAAATTGACTGGCTATTAATTTTACAACCTTAATAAGCATATTTAAACAATAAAATGACGAAAACATTTGACAGAATTGTTTGTTATTCTAATTGTGTTTCAAGAGCGCATAAACGTAAATGATATATCCAAAATACAATTTTCCATGATAGTTGATTTTGAAATCAATATTGTACGGATATAGAGCAATAGTACATAATATGAGTTAGACAATTATATTACACAACAAAATATACTCAAATATAAATTGGTCAGACATAAAGTCAAGCAACCAAATGTTTTATATCGATCAATCACGCTGTCAACCATGATTCCGATTCCGTTCTCGATTTAGATACCCGTTCTGCTTTGCAACGTTCACGAACGAAGCCGCGACAAAAGCTAGTTTCTTTTAAATTCATCGTATAACTAGTGTCTTATTCTGATGTACAAGATATAATACTGTTAAGTTTCAACAACATCCGAAGTGTAGTTTTGCGTGAAAGAGTAATAAACGTCCATTTATACATCTTCACGAACCTTCGTGTTTAATAATATTATTAGGATTACATCGTACAAAATAAAACGAGCAACTCTTATACATGATAGATATTTCTTAGATAATTACGTCCAGACAGAATGATTTCAGCAAAATATTATTTTTATTTTATGCATCTTTTATTTCTTTATTCAACGCTAAATAAATTGAAAATCTCTGAACTGGGAAAGTCTTTTTCAGAAACGATGTACGCCATCAGCCTACCGTTCTTAAATGAGCAAACACCTACGTGAACGTAGTATCAAGATCGGTCCAATTTCTGTTACGTCACAGCAGCCTGTAGGTTTTGACAGGGAATTTCATTAGTTGCAGCTTAACAGGGCAAAGCAAACATTAGGGCGGATGCGAGATGCGATATTTACTCGGGATAAACTTTTTGAAGCGCGAACGGAGTCTACAGGACGTTATTGCTAGACTCAAAAGCTGTTTCTATGACTAGTAGGTTCGAGTTTAAGACTAGTGTTATAGAATTTGAGTGATTTAAATGTTTGCCAATAATCATTATTATTTACTTTAATAAAACACCAAATGTATTATTGGGCTTTGTTGTGGTGATAAAAAACGTGCAGTCTCTAATGTAGATTTGTAAATTGAAATAATATAGTTGTCAATTATTTTTATTATAAACTTCCCTCAAACATATAGAGTATCTGTTGATATTTCATGAAAACTGAATTTTAATTACATGAAAATTTGGATAATTCAGAGATTTTGTTTGTGAATAAATATAAAATTTGAAAATAATTTACATCGGCGAAATTTGTTTTGTATATATTTTAGCATTAAGATTCATGATTTGCAAGTTTTCATGAATTAAAATAAAGCAACTATAATTATGATGATAAAAAAATTAACTTGTTTTATTTCTCAATGAAAGCGTGTTAAACACTTTAAGTGAAATAAAAAAATTTGATTGTCTGTAAAGTCGGTTTACGGACGATAATTTTACGTGACAACGTCGTAAGAAAACATTGATGAAAAAATGAATACTTTTATGAATTGGATTGAATTATTATCACTGAATTATCATTATTTTGTATAATATAAAGGAGTTAATTGAAATGGTTGTAATAAACAATGGAGACCACATTAACTTTTCACATCACTTAGTAAACAATTGACAAAACAGTCCACGTGTAGGTTGTGTGCGGCCGCCGTCTCTTCTACTCGGACGCATCGACCGATGGAGTGGAAGAGAGATAGATGGATCACAAACCAAACGCTTAGGCCGATCGTGCCTCTCTATCGCTTGTTCCGCGCACTCGCTTGCACGCTCGACTCAGGCGGAACGTGACAATGAGTAATGTTTTAGTGTATGTAGACAGCGTCCATCGATTTATAAGACGATATCGCGTCAAAATATTTCTTTCTTTCTTTCTTTAATTATTACAGTATTTCTTTAATTAAATTTAATATCTTCAAGTATATATTGATTCAATCGTATCCTCAAACATTTGAAACAAATAAAGTTTTGTTTGATTTTATAGCCATTACCTATTATCAGTCGTGCCCTCGCTTCGCTGGGCGTAAATTGAAATTTAGCAACTTTTATATTATTCAAATGTGCCCTGGTTTCTGCCTCAAAACATAGAATGAATTTCACTTCGTCCTCTATATAGGCCAATTTTTCTATCAATTTTGTTCACGATCGTGGCACTAACTCGATGTCACTTCTGGTAACAATGTCAGGTCTGATCCCGGTTCCGCTATTCTAATAGCTGTCTTAATGATAATTTTCGTCCATCTTGATCATGGATGTTAGTAATAATAAATTACTATTTTTACTGTATTTATACATTTTATACAAAAAGGTAAGATCGTTATGTAATATAACATAATCTTGTTATATTTATATTGTATCCCATTTGAGAATATAATCTACCTCTATGCCAAATTTGATTACAGAACATCCTACCGTCAAAGTATGACAAACATTCATTCAAACATATTTTTACATTTTTTCTATCATAAATAGCCTATCACGATGTACAAATCATTTCGTGTCCCATGTTCATACTCAATGACATTCCATTCAGCCGTCAGAGTATGACAAACACCCATGCAGACATACTTTTACATTTTTTGTATCATGGATACCCCATAACGATTTACAAACCATTACGCTTCGATTGGTCATGGTCTCATGCCGATACGTTCAGTAGTTTTCAAGATCCTAAGAATCACAGAAAAAATATTTTCATTATAACATTTTTGTAGTCTTCCGTAATCCGTACAGAAACTTTTCTGCGATCATCCAGACCCCAGCAGCCACAGTACTTTTAGTCAAAGTAGTATTTTGTTACAGAATGTTTCACGTTCATCATACCATTTATAAGATATACTCCATCTCAAATCGTTAATAGTGTACAATTTGTAACTATTAACTGTTTGATCTAGAATTTGCAGTATATATCAAGGAGCTACGATAAGCTTTCTTGATATAAAATTATTATTATCCTATTTTTTTTGTTCGTTAAGAGAAACTTCTCGAAACCTGTGAGAATACAAGGCACTAGGCATGTAATGATTTTTCATAATGCTATTTACGGCGTCACCTTATGAATGTACAGCTACAGAGATTAAAAGATATAGAACTATGCGTAATGCGACACGTTTCTGATCGATGTCCGTTTCTTGTTTTTTTAATTAATATTCAAAAATTTCAATGCTAAGCATGAAATAACAATCCCGACTTCGATGTATAGCGCAATAAAGGAAATTGATCCATAAATCGAGAATATCTTTCATAGTTTAGGACCGTTTGTAACAGTGATCGATGGTCAGAGGAAAGCACTTACGCACACACCATTCTCTTTCGGAACGACGTCGACGCTGAAAAATTATGTGTGGAGTTATAACAAAACGATAGAAGTTGTAAATAAAAGATGGAATCCAATATTTGCGCGGGGAGAGCGGAAACCTCACGGGGGTGGGTCCCCGAAGCGATTTTCCCAGAACGAGAGAAAAAGGAGATAGGTTAATACATTTCCCCGTCTGATAACGCGATAGTACGGAACGAGTCTGTAGCTAATAACGAAAAAGATGAGTTCGCTGTAAGCTGAGACTGATTTGTTTACTTCAGGGCGTAAAATCAGATAAAATATTTTTTTTGTACATCTGTATGTTAATGGAAACCATTAACTATATATATACTTCGATGTTCGTCGAAAACGAGATATCTTTGAATTTTTCATTTTTAATTATATTTGGAGGACGTATGTATGAATGCTTATCATGAATTCTGGATATATACAAAAAAATATTAATCGTGTCCTCATTGCATGTCGTATATGGTAGAGAAAAAAAAACATAACAATATTTAAAAAAAAAACAATTCTTAGCTTTCGATATGACTATTTCCTGTGATAAAAAAATAGTGCTAAGTCTCTTCGAAAGAGGACAATGTCTTTTACTTCTTCCCGTTGCATCTTATACCCGTGCATACATCTTTATACGACTTCAGCCATAGAACGACAAAACATACGAAATTAATTACAAAGATAGCATCTCCTATCGCCGCCTAGATCCATTAACCGATGCATCTGCAGAACAAACAACAGAGATATTTAACGAAAACAAGGGGAAAACCATTTCGCAGCAGTCACACCGCACTCGGCGACGCGACGCGATATCGGCCGGAGGGGACAGCGAGGGAGACGCGAGGAACGCCTCTCATATTGTCTTACCGGATTCGCTGATGTCATTTATTAGCCGCTACATAAAACATTTTATGCGAACTGATACGAGACAACGCAGCCGAGTGGCCGCCCTGGCTCCTGAATGAGACGCTATTTATTGCGGCGTATAAAATTCAGTGTCTGGTGGTCTTTGTATTACCATATTTATCGTCATTTACTGGGGTCGATGACTCGACTTCCGTCCTTCTTATTGAAGAATGTTTATTGTCTTATGTGATGTGTACTCTACGTGATATAATTTTTTTTATGTTCAATGCAAAAAAAGTACATAAATATATACAGAAAATAAGAATTTTGTTAGGGTGAATTTTTGAATATCTTTTACTCCTTATGAATCGGTTTTCAAATATGACTCGAGGTACCAAAATTAAATAAGGAACGAATTCGAGTGTTAACAAAAAATGTAGTCGTTGTGTTGCCCGTCCACACAGCATTCGCACATCTTATACTACGCATGTATTTTTCTTCCACTGCTGATATAAACATGTTTTATTTTTTACGTACTAATTTTTCAATGTAAATTTTGTTAAACGCTATATTTTTAGAGTTCTATAGTTTTATTATGTTGTTACATAAAAATATGTATTTGTGTAGTATATATTTTAGGTCAATATAAATAAACAAGAATAAAAGTATATTGTAGTATCTCTCCGATGAAACGAAAAGAACCCCTGTGGTTGTAGAGCAGTTTGAATTTTCCTATCTGGAATAGATAAAATCGTGATAGTAAAATAAAGGAATGTCTAGAAAAGAATCCCAAGAAATTCAGAATGTGGAAAACTATATATAAATTAATTAATAAAGTTACCAAGCGTGTCGATCAAGAAAAACCCCACTACTCCCAGGCACCCTTAGTGTCCCAACATTTGAAGCTTACAATATGCATGCATCAATATTGTAAAAGATGCGTTTGTTTATCCCTTTTGTCTATTGTATATGTTACTTATATATTTCTTCTATATTGTATGCTTTTCTGTATGTATCGTATTACTTAGTATATTTTTCTATGTAAAATCATACACCTTTTGCACATAAAACACCATTAATCCTTATAATGATTACTTTGGTCACATATTAGGTGATTTCACGTTTAAAATATAACAGACCTAACATTTTAACCTGTCTATCACGAATATTTGCCTTTAAAACCATATACGATACATAATAAGCAATCAGTTTACGGCTTTACGGCAGTTTTGCAGTTTACGGTACGTAGTGCATACGTGCTACTAAAAATCGTTGACATCGAACGAAACATTTAAATCAAAGCAGGGGTTAATGTTGCAAGTTAATGTTGACGATATTTATTTATATCGATACCGAAGCTTCACAGCTTACAGACGGATAACATGTCGGAATAAGCTCTCGGCGTCGGGGCCGCAGCCAATTAGAGCGCATTTGAATAGACAGCAGCAGTGGAGGGCGCGCCAAGAGCGGCGCCGCGACAGTGACGCGCGCCGCGCGTGTGCGCCTTCGAGCTGAGCTTTGCGGGTACTTTTGAATACTCTTATTTCGAGTGTTCAATGTGAAGTTAGGTTTTCCGCCTGTGAGCTCTGCCTCCAGTATAAATTGTCGTGCTAACGTGATGCTGTACTAGAGGGAGGCAAATAATACTGAAGTATCTGTTGTATTTAGTAGAGTAATATGATATCTACACACACATATAATAAAACCATAAACGGGCCGAATTTGTACATTAGATATAAAGAAAAAAAGGCAATTGATGCATGTTGTAATTTTACGTTGTTACCGAAGCCAAAAAATATGGGTTTTAGAATTTTTGTCTGTTTGTCTGTGCTTTCTGTACGCCAATCTCAGAAACGCTGGAAGATTTTAATGCGGTTTCCACTGATATATTGTTACAAGCTTGTCATAATACTTTATGTTTGTTAAATTATAATCGATTAGCAAACAGAAAGATAATTTAATTTTAGTTAAAATTATTTATTTAATTAAAATTATTTTTATCTAAGTCGCACAAGGCATATACGTTATGAATCTGTTCATATAGAGAAAGTCAAAATTAAGAATTTTCGACATAACAAAAGGTAGCTCAAAAATATTATGTTATTGGATGTTTGCAGCAGAGAGTTATTATTTAGGCGGTCATATTACGTTACCACTTTTAGTAAAACTTATATAACCATATGAGAGAATTATTTAAATTTTTATAAAATGTTCTGTAATTCGATTAAAATGTTTTATATAAGTGAATACCACTATAGTTAATATTTTGATGTGAAACAGTTATTGGTCCGCCTGTCGTACGTTCGCTATCTTACGTCACCATGCCCTCTCTGTTGCCACTCTCCACTGCCTTGTGTTGGCGAGGCAGGTGTGCTATATACGTCGTTCGTTGTTTCTCCGCGTGTCTTGTATTTTCACTCTTTATATAATATTATTTTAATAAAAACAATGATAAAATGTCTAATAACAAAACACCATATTTTATTTATTTTACTTTCAATATTTATTTACTATAAATTCTTTTAATTATGTACAATGTTTATTTATTTTAATTTATTTAATTATAAATTCTTTCAATAACTGTCATACATTTACATCAACAACCGTCATTTTACATCTGCCGTGCATATCGTAACACTCTATGTTTCGGAACTTAATATAAAAATAAACTATTTAATGTACAGAACACTGAACTTATAAATATAAAGTAACAGTAAATGATTTTAATAAAAATTTGAAAATAAAGTACAAGAATATTTTAAATTATAAATACAAAACTTTAAAATTAGACATTGCTCGGAAAATAAAATATGTTCGTATATTTGATTATTAAGAGAACAACACTTTTGAATAATCAAATTATCTGTTGCGTATGCAGCGTTCGGATATTGTCGACAAGGCTCTGCAAGAACTAAGAAAGTTGAACAATGTGTCAACATTAATAATAATAGGAATATGTCGTCATAAGTGATCGGATTGTTCCGACATTGGCTTTCAGAGTAACGACGAATTGCATCTCTGTAGTGAAGAGATTAAATACGTTAAAATTTCGTAGATTTAAATTAATTTCTTATAACGTAAAGGATCAATTTCAAATCTCTTTTACTATATTGGTATTTATTAAGATTTGTTAAAAATGATTTATTAAAAAAACACTTTTCCTATAGAATTAATTTATAAAATTCACTTAAACGAATTTCGAATCATATGGAAAATTTCTTGTCATGGTGACCTCAAAGCTATTGAAGCAATAGAATTATAATAACAAAGTAAATTAATAACTGTCCCACCATTATTGTCGAATATATCCGACTATTAGCTTCATAAGTAAATAAAAAAGTCGATAATTGCAGAAAATGGTTTTCTTTTATCACTGTATTTTGATGTTTTCGGAATTGGATCTAAGGGTAATTTATGTGTTAGTAAAATCATTTAATTCATTACAATCATACGCATTTTTGTTTTTGTTCTTTAACAACGTTAAAATAAAGTACAAATACTAAAAAGAATAATTTTTAGAATATATTCGGCACTGGCTTCTTTGTCACAATTTTATTTTTTGGATAAATTTATTTGTCGACCATGGCCGTCAAAGGGTTAACACGGCGCAACGCTCCTGTAGTGCACGTATTATTTCATGAGCACTAAACCAGGAGTGTTCTCCTCAGATATATGTATACCTACGAAATTAGCGTTCGATCAGCGCTCATCTAATACGGTTATATTTACAATTTAATGAGAGTGCTTAAATTACGAAGGGGATCCCTTTATCGTAGAAATTGGGATGAAACTATTTTAGCACAAATAAATGTCATAAATATCAGTAGCACGGAGAACCTCTGATGATGCATTATGCATTTGAATAAAATGACGCATCACTGTTTCAAATTTCGAAGCATAGAATAGAAAACGTTTCTATATTAAATGACAATTTGAAGCAGTAACAAAGTTGAGAGCAGCCCGTCCTCCGTCCGGCGCACTGCGACGAGGGTGGTCCGCCTAAGCACCTTCGCGTCCTCCCTTCGAGGCACGTTAAGCCCGCGAATAGAATTTTAGTCGCGCGCCGCTGCGCCGCGACACTGCGTTTCATTATATGCAGCTTAGCGGCGGGAAGTAAATAAAGCGGCCCATATTGCCTGCTCTAGCTCTTCCTCGATTCTATTCCCGCCGAGGAGCGAGTATAATCCGCTTTTACGATTCTAGTCGTCAGCAGAATTTGAAATGAGAAAAATAACGTCGAATCCGTCCGGGCGCGGCCGCCGCGGGACGACGGCACATCGACGTCGGCGTCGTTAATGGAGATTTTTCTTAGGAATGGATCACCGTCCCTTTAAGGTGTTCGACGGCGATGGCTAGACGACTAGTTTTCGGGTGTCGATCGAGTTTCGATCGCTAGGTCGACACGATCTCGGGAGTCGTAAATGACGAGAAAGCGATCAGATTCGCGTGAGTCTGACGAACGGCGTAGGAATCGGCTGGGTACCTCCGGCCGTCCGCGGAGACAAAAACCATCTTTTCTCGCTTATTTCCTGCGGGAGTTGGAACCGCGAAAGAAACAACACGCCCATCTCGGGGCTCGACTTTAATAAAGAAAACGATTTTACGTTTATCCGGCGCGCGCGGGATACGTCGCCTCCCCTTTGCTCAATAACTATAAACCACAGACCTGTGCATTATTATGGCCGAAGGGTTTCAGTGTGCTTGTATTTATATGTCTTTGGATAAATATAATCTCTTTTATATGTTTATTTAACAAATTGAATTCTTAACAGTAATACGTAAGAATTTATTAATGAAACTACCTTCCGCCCGCGGCTCTTACCGCGTATATTAAATGAATTTCTCCATCCCAATGTATCGACTGATTATGATTATTAATGATGTTAGAAATAGATGTTAAAGTATGCACCAAGCACAGGAAACGAAGAATGAAAGAGAAATTGAATGAACATACCCTTCCACTATATTATTTATTGACACACTATAGTGTCTATTAACTATTCAGACTCTAGTTTCTGGCTAAAGGTTGCACGAATACTGGCTCTATACTCCCGTCACTCTTTATCCTGACTAGAACTTGACTTGACTAGACTTGACTAGACTTGACTAGACTTGACTAGACTTGACTAGACTTGCTCCTTCTATTCGTTGCGACTGGCTGAAGGTTGAGCGATGATGATGATAATGATGATGATGATGTAATAACATAAATATACAGATGAAGCCAAAACGAAAAGTTAATTTATTTTGCTCAAGGGTCTTATTATAATTTTAGGGTCGATTTCAAGCTGGTTTCGTTCAATAGTAAAATAGGTAGACAACATCAAATAGGATTGCTAGTATGCTTTTTCAGAAATCTTTCTATTCACGAGTACAACATATCCTCGATTCTAAAGTAATTTAATGGTTGGTTTAAGTATGCAAACAAAAAACAACAAAATGTACGCTCATTTTTAAACATTACACAACGCCACTCCTCCAACGTAATTGTGAAAGACGCGAGGAGAATTTCGCTCCATTAAAAGTTGCATACAAAATTCAACCTTCCGTAACTCTGATAAAAGCAAAGTAACGCACAAAAGAAACACACTCGCAAATACTTAAAAGAAACGAATGTGGCTACTAGAGGAAAAACAGTGGTTGATTTTTTTTTGGTTATTATATCGCATATAGAAATGACATAAAACCTATAATTTTTGCAATCATAGGTTCTGTCCGTGCACTAATTTTTATCAAGATCGGTCAAACCATCATTAAGTTATAAAACAACATACAGATAGACAGACAGTAGCCTATCATTGGCTGAGCCTTTATATCAATTTTCACTACGATTAATTAAACCATAAGATTAAATTATGAAAGAACATACAGACAGAGAGTAATATATAATTTCCGCAATCACAGGTTTTGATTCAACACCATCAAGAATGCTTAAATATTTTAAGTTATAAAAGGAGATACAGTCAGAATGACATACGATAGTGTTTGTTCATATGCTATGATCGATCTGACGATCATGTTCTGACTTTACATTAGTTTTATCAACATCGGTCAGACCGTTTCTACATTATAAAAGAACATGCAGACAGATAGACAAACAGACAAACAATAATCTATGGTTTACGCAATGACATGCTTTGACTGTACACTTATTTTCATCAAGATTAGTCAAATCGTTCTTAAGTTATAAAAAGACATTCAGACTTTTCGTTAAACAGAAGTTAGAGGCCATTCATTGATTACGTAAAAATTCTGGGGGGTGGTTCTCTCTATACATGCCCCTATTTGCAAGCGGTAAGGGGGGAGACCATTCTTACGTAATATTTTATAAGTCGAAATATACAATTTCTTATATAGAGTGAAGAATATTTGAGAGCTAATCTTTAAGAAAAATAGCTGTGAGAGATTCTTTTTAAATGTACTTACAATTTTATTTATATATTTTTTATTATGGAAATTTTTATTACTTATAAATTTCCGAAAGCATAATGAGTCTATTTTACACATTTTGAAACTTATAAATTAAATTTATAATGCGTTTACTTTGATTATTTGAAAAAATCTTTTATTATGGAGCAATAATAGCAATGAATGATTAGTCACAATTGTATATAATTTTACTCAAACTATCATCATTTCACAAGCACAAAATCTTGCAGAATTTCTATACTGTCTGATAATGACGCCTCAGCCCCACTCTTTTTAACGTCTGAAACTCTTTCATTTATAAATTTTCTGTGAGATTACTTCAATTCCATAGTTCCTTATTTTTGTTTAACTGATTTGTATTCTTACTTCACAATTATTTGAAAACTTAATTTTAATCATAATGCAGATAAAGAGACTAGAAAATTATTTGATAATTATACAATAGTTCTCTAAATCTGTTAATAATATAATGGTGTTACCATAATTATGTGTTAAAGAGTAGAAATCCTGATTTACGTCAATTATGAGTATTAATGTATTGATCCCTTTCTAAAACTAATCTTACATAAAAGGAGAGAGTCTGAGAAATCCAATGTGTTCTTGTGGGTCAGGGGTTGGTTAAAATCGTCTTTACGTAATTGATGAATGGCCCCTATGTGGCAAGCTACTATACTGTGTCTGAACATTAATGAAAACCCATGGGATTGAACTGTCGGCTATAAGGTTGCTTCGTGTTATTCGTAAGTGTTGTACCAAATTATTAATGAGTCACTATTTTGAAACGATCTATAAAATAATAGCAAACCTTGAGTTTCTAGCTCAGTCAAGGTGAATCAACATTTGGAATGGGTGGTAATGTTAATGTCGAAAACAATCGTTTATGAGGCATTTCAAGTGCATTTCTGTTACGAAATAAAACTAGTTTCGATTTGATTTGATTTTATAGTAGATTTTGACAGTAGTCTATTTTGTACGCAATCATATGTCCTTAAAGTATACTAATTTTCATCACGATCGATCAAGCCGTTTTTGAGTTATAAAAGGACATACAGACAGATCGACAGAAATTTAAAAAATGGTGAAATTGTAGTCAGTTAGTCATAAAGCGAATATCTATCACGAAATAAAAAATAATCTAACGACAGACGATACATATTTCTGGAGTACTGTAGATAGAATATTGTTTATGGATAGATAAATATGTAATACGTGATGTTTATTGTATTTTTTTTTTTTGTCAAATAGCATTTATTTGTCGGTGCCATGTTTTTAATCACCCCACTGCTGAGACACACAGTCTCATAATATTTTTATTTCGGATCTCGGGGTAACATCTAAGCCTGTCGTCATCGATGTGATAACAACATGTGGGAACAATGGCTTAACACGTTTGTATTGAAAGCTTTCATAGGAAGCGACGGCAATGACGGATGCGACCAGCTCTTTGCGCTTTGACGAATTAACTTTAATCATTATCGATATCTTATTATACTTCCTACCAGTCCCACTAATGTTATAGATGATGCGAATTCCCAAAGGCCGATGGATGTTTATTGTTCTTTACACAAAATTAAAATATTCTGGGAGGCTCGGAAATTGAGTTGTCACCAGATTTTTACGTTTTAGGTTCTAAGAATCTATTTCGACCGTTGACTGAATGATGTCTGTATCTCTCTCTCTCTCTCTGTGTGTGTGTGTGTGTAATGTAATGTGTATGTGTTGTGTGTGTATGTGTGTTTGCGTGTGAGCGTGCTTAACCGCAATTAAGAAATCGAAACATAATTTGCGACATTTCAAAGGGTCACTCAACTAAGAGTTCCTGAATCGTTGAACTAATTTCACCTGGTAGATTTTGAGAAAAATAAAATTTTTAGAAAAATTTTTGCAACAACTTTATTTCAATTTATCCGTTCAATACCAAAATCTAATCAGCTCTTTTCAGCAAACAGCGTCAGTTTCTAAACTATCTACAAACTAAACAAAATCGATTGATTTTTAGAAAAGACATCAATGGAGAAAAACTTTTCAAAAGTGTTTTTACAATATATTGTACATTGTTCTGAGAAAATTTAGTTTTTTTTAAGGATAACAACTGGAGATAAAGATGTTTTCCTTAAAAACGCGATCGTTGCACGTTCATCAAAGTCGGCTTATCTTTTTCAAGAGACATTAAAATTTTTAAAATACTTTTTTAATATTTTTAATACACTTTACCAATAAATTGTTAAATGTAACTAGTTGTTTTCTTTAAAGAAACAGCATAAATACTTGTAAATTACATATCATAAGCGTAAAACTCGAAAAAAAATTATTCTTTTTCAAAATGACGTCAAATTATTGATGGATTGATGTTTGGTACTTTATATTTTTTATTTTGACGTGTTTATTTTTAACAGTTAATTATTTCAAATGATAATTTGTAACATACCGATGCTTGAGCTCGATAGTAATCAAAACTTATAAGGATGGCCTGCAGGATCAACCGTTTTAAATATATATTTTTTATATTATGTTAAACTTTTATCGAAAGTCATATATTTAAGTCATTCATTTAAAAATTTAAGAAGCTCTAATGAACCCTTTTATTTCCCAATTTTCATGAAGTAACTAAAATATTTACTACACAAAAGAAAAGTTAGGCAATTTCACGATTTCTCGAAATTCTTCTTATATTTCGTACAAAAGTATTCCGAGGGTTTGTTTGACCATTACAGCAGCAAAACTTGCGTTCAGTATCAAATCAAAGTTTAACCAGGACAAAGACTGGATATAATACTGTTGTGGTGAAAGCATTCGGAAACAAATCGACAGATATGTGAATTTCTCAGCGTGCTCTTACACATTTAGGCACGTGGACACAGCGCTAGTAATACATTTTGATCAATGAAAATTATTATTGAAAAAATAAGAATAACCTTGATCTACTAAAAATAATACATATAAACTATAAACAGAACTAATTTCTTCATGATATAACATTCTCAAATAAAACGGGTGTGATCCTCTTCATGAATTTCTTTTCGATTTCTTTGGCTAACAAAAGACATCGGTGTTGTTCGCTAATCAACCACTCAACGCATTTGTTAGTTTGAAGAATGTGTAGATTTTGGGCCTTCTTTACATTCCCAAGTCCGTGGTGTCTACAATGAAGGCCGAGATACTTCACTCCGTCATTGATTATTTCAGCTCATTACTGAAACTATTCCCTTAAAATATGTGAGTGCAAAATTATCATCTTAGAATAGCTACAATATGAAAATTCTCGAAATGTTTCATCAATTTATCGGTAGGACTTGGGTAACAGAGCTTTGCTCGGTGTTTTTCGAGTTTGGCATGAGAATAACATAACTTCTAATAGGAAAAGGCGCTTATGTCAATTTTCAACTATGAATGTTTAGGTACATAATAATACGTAGATATGCTGCTATCTATATTTCAAGCCATGAAATGCCTTTGAAAGCCAATAACATAGCAACAATGTATTGTAATTATCTCAAAATTCTATTAGTAGCGCTAAATAAAGTTTAAATCTTTTAAATTCTTTTTACATCTAAAACACCTATATAGATAAACCCGAAAACCAATTCTTTATTAAAATCAAAATTTACGTTGAAATTTTATTTAAGGCCCTGTAAAAAATCCATGTATAAATTTATAATAACTACATACATTCACACATATTTATGTATATACAAAAATTGCTAAATGAAAGTAAAAAAACATACATAGCAACATTATACATAAACAAGCAATGTCATACATAAGATTTTCCGATAGAATTCAAATTCGCCGACAGACACCAAATAATATAAGCTCCGAATACAAAGATCTCGCCAAAAGTTAATAAAAATATGGCACATCGCCAAATGTGAACAGGCAGCAAATCGCAGCGCACCCGCCGCCGGCCGGCCCGCCCCGCCCGCCCCGCCCGCCCGCGGCCAACGACTCGTGAAGCGAAACGTTTTGTATTGAAAGCTTTCATAGGAAGCGACGGCCGTGACGGATGCGGCCAGCTTTGTGCTGTGCGCTCTGAGAAATTAACTTGTGATCATTATCGATATCCTATTCCACTTCCTACTAGTCCTACTAATGTTACTGGCGCGAAAGTTTGTAAGGATGGATAGATGTTTGTTACTTTTTTTTTGTAAAAACTACTGAAATGATTTTTCTAAAACTTTTTCGTAAGATAGCTTATATATCAGAGTAACGTATGGACTATAATTTATAGAAATATTAGCTTTTATCCATGACTTCGCTTTCGTAAACATAGAACGAATGTTTGTTAATCTGATTGGATATTGGTAACAGCAACGTTTAAGGAGGATTAAGATCGATACTTGATTGGATTGGATTGAATAAAAGATTGGAAAGAGTTTGTATTCTTTATTTATTGTTGTTGTTTGTTGTTTATGTCAAATTATCGCATACATCAAAATTACTACAGTACACATGTATAAAAATAGATCACGTAACAAAATATCAAATTAAGCATAATTAAACTCCACATGAAAACCTAATAACTGAATTTTTGTACAATATTTTTTACTGTTTATTCACAAATAATCTTAAAAAATGAGTTCATAAGTTACGTGCGAAATTTTCAATCTAACTTAAAAGTATGATATGACGCCAAAAAGGAGTACAATATCAAAATAAGATAAAGATAAGATAGAGTACAATCATTTACTTTGTGAAGCGTGTGAAAGTTTTCTAGATGTTATTTAATTTAAATTAGTTGTTCAGAAAATAAGAAAAAACCTTTTGTATAGAAAGCGCTTTAGTGATTTCTTAATTATATAGTACATCTTAAAATACCGCTACTTATTGGCGTTGATCCATTTTCTGATAATTTGGGGAAAAATTCAAAAATTGAAGTCTTGAAAATCCACCAAACTCGTACTACCAGAACAGTGATCTGAACGTACTAACGTTCTAATAAATTGTATAGACCCTGACATAATTACCAGCGTTACATGATAAATCCAGGATCAGAATTCTTTTTCACTTTCACCGCTTAAAAATGGAGACGTTAGTTGGACCATAAGAAAAATATATACTTTTACAATACTTAAGCCAAGATCAAAAGCGTAATGAATTATGAAGGTTACTATTAATACTAAATACCTAATTATCAAAAAATATACAACATAAAGTAAATAACTTATTAAAATAACGCCTTCGAAATATTAAGACAACAATTTTTTTGAAGTCGGTGCAAGAAAAGTAAATAAAAAAACGTGAACAATGGTTGATCTTACAAGGTATTTCGAAGAGATGTAGCATCTCTATATATGCTTTATCCCAATTACTGTGGAAGAACTCTGCAAAGCTATTCTACCTTATTCCCGCCGCCGAATTTCGTCATCGTTCAGCTTGCCGAAAGTACCATCATCGTCAACTTGATGCTTCGCGTTCTATTACTGTACTTATCGTGCGCAATTTTCTGTCAATTTTTTGTCGAACTTTAGAATGATTTACCATCAGCGACTACTTCCAATGAACTAAGACAAGGGTTTCTGCAATAAAACAGCATATTCTTTTAAAAGGCCAAAACGCACTAGTGACTTCACTAAAATTGCGGATGTTTATAGATAACGGTGACATCTATTGTCTGGTAACTCATATGCTCGTTTGACCTTTAAAACCTTAGAAAAATTTAAATAAGCATACAATAAAGCACATGTTATGGTCTAATATTTTTACAGAAAGGTGTAAATTTCAGTCATCGGTCAACGTGTTGCTCTAGACGCATGGTCCCTATATGTCAGTTCAAAAGCTTAAAAATTGTTTGGCGAAATTCCTTTAAAATTTTCTTTTTGCAGTTTTCAAATTCTACGAAATTTATTGAAGTCAAATTTCCGAGAAATGTAACTTTAGTCAAATACTTTTGAATGTCGCAAGCCTCTTTCCAAAGAGTTCTCGCGAGCGCTGATATTTCTATAAATAAGACATGAGAAGCTTTCTAGTACCTTAAAACGTCGCCGTGTGATAAAATCTCGATTTTAGAAAATTGGACTTAAAATTCTTAAATTATAAGAAAATTTTCATTATTTTAGAAGGGTAAGAAATGACCGTAATAAAAGCGACGCATCCAATAATTAATAACAGTTAACCAAACTCTGCACTTAAATCTATAAACGTATAGTACCAAGTGAAAAGTATGACAACTGATGAAAACTGAGAGACAGCCACTTCTAACAAACATTTAGGTGGGAAGACACCAAAATAAGCAGGTATTTTAATAGAGTTTTAAAAGCAGTTTGGTTAAATTTTAATTTTACAAAATTCTCTGTCAAGCTCTCCCGCGTTGAATATAATCATGACATGGCAGAAATGAGATAAAACTGTCATATGAATTCTTCATACGAATAAACGTCACAATATAACATAAAACGATACATTGAATATGAGTATGTCTATCACCATCGTACTATCGTACCATACCTCCAAAGAGCATTTATTAACATTCCGTTCGCGCAATAGAATAGCGCCACCTGAAGGCAACGCCACTTTTTCTTATTTTTCCCATCAAGATTTTCCCATCGCGTAGGCAATAGTTAAGATCTGTATTGGCAGATACGAGAAGCCATGAAACACTCCCCTACGACTGGGGAGTTTTATGACCTATACATTTTCCGAATATCTGAGCACATACAGAATTCAATTTTGATTTAGCGGGCAGATAGAAGATCTACGATGCTGTTTCGAGATTAGGTGCGTCGGCGGCGTGTAGCCAGCTCGCCTTCTGTTCACGGCTTCATCCGCGTTGGAATGCGGTCGTTTCAGTTGATTTACAGGTTTTAATCCCATTCTTAGCTCAGATAAATTTTATAGTAAAAGTTTATTATTGTGTGTTTTTCCAGACATAAAACTTGCCGTCCTATACCTACTACATTCAATCGTAAATGATTAATGCTAAGTATCGCATATATTACAAAAGACTTCGAATTAGTAATTTTTATTGATATTTATTTTATTATAGAATGAAATAATAATGACTTTGAAATATTTATTGAGGTGACGCAGTAATCAACTATTAATGTGACGTAGAATAGCGCCCCACAACCCGCGCACACCGCGGTACGGCATTACGACATACACGAGTTTGCTTATTTTTAAAGTCGTATGCAAAAACATATAACAATAAAAACCATGTATAATTTAAACAATCTAACTAGATTTTGAAGTGTTTGAATATATTAATCTACATAGAAACTTTTAAGGCTTAAAATGATTCCATTTGTATGTAAAAAATAAATCTCTGTTTTAAAAGTAGTATCAATGATTTTTTTTTGTTGTAAACTGTCAATAAATCGTGTAACGACAACTAGAAAATTAAAGTCAATAATAATAAAAATCCAGTCACAAGAGATAACTTGCACATGTTTTGTATTTTTTGAGAAAAAATGAGATCCTTATCATTAAGACTTCTAATTGGTCACCTTAAAAAAAAAGTGTGTGTGTGTATTAGTGTACACACGTAAGAAGTGAAACTTTATGACATCATTTTCGAAAATGATTTACTATTTACAACTTCACAGAAATTGGTTGAATAAAGCTAAATTAGATAAAGTTTATGCAAAAGGCTTTATTATCATAGACATGGATACAAATAACTTTATAAAATTTTTTCGCTAATCACTTAATTGAAATATTATTTTCACGTCACTACTGAGTTTCAGAAATAGAAATGTTCAGAGTTTCATGTAGGAGACTTGGTAATGGTATATGTACCTAGAAGGGTGATAGGTAAAACTTTTCAATTAATGCGATGTTATAAAGGGCCATATAGAATTATAGGAAAATTATCGAACGCTACATATAAAATCGAGTCACTCAGTGAAAGAATGTGAGATATAGTTCATGTATGTTGGTTGAAAAGGTTTCAACTTAGATAATAGGAAAATGTAATATATACAAACTGTAAATAGATCTAGGGTGTTCACAGAAAGTATATGTAACAGGTGGCCTTAGTAACAATTATGTTTATGCCACGATGACATTAATAACATTGAATAAAGATGGTGCGTAACAGAAAACGTTACATTGCTATGAAATTTCTCCCATACGCCGATAAAGAAGTTTCACTTCATAATAATACGTACTATAAACAGTGGTAAGTGATCAATGCATTGATTTCAATTCTTATAAAAGATTTATCTTATTAGAGAGAGGCATGTAAGGGACCAGAGAGTAGGTGGTCATCGCCGCCAATGGACACCGCAACCTCAGGAGTGACTAGTGCTGCCGCTCTGAAGTAGAAAATATCTGATGGAGGAAAAAGTGGATTGATAAAGGACGGAAATACGTTTCTGCAATTGTAATCGGAAGTAGGCCTGGTATAGGGATCAAGAGGGCTGTGCGATCTTTCATAATAACATAATTCAAGAGCTGTTGGTGCGATAATGGTGATAAAGGTCTATCACCATTATCGATATAAGATATCGTTCTTCTACGATAATTTGATAGGATATTGAATCGGGATTCAAAGCGGAATCAAAATCGAGAGCCGGATCAGCATCGAAAACGGAGCCGGGATATAGATTGTGACTGTAATCAAAACTGCATCGAAAACAAACCAAGAAACAAATTTGGACTAACGGCAAGATCAGTTTATATAAAAGACGAAAAAACTCATTCTATGTCCATGCGGTCGAAGGCGTGGACCGAAGGCAGTAGATATTATTAAAAATATGAAAATTTAACTGTATTTTTCAATCACGCTTAATGCGGACGGATTCTAATGCAATTTGTCATTCTATGGTAAGTAAGTAAGAGTGGAACCTGAAACAGGGTAATTATAATAAGTAAAAAAACATTTTCTAAACAAGAAATCTGTGACACAGTTGACATTTAAGGCCAGCTCTATAGCTTCCTGGTATGATATTTATCGATGTATTTTGAGCTTTTAAATTCAAAATATAGTGGCATCTATATAACTTCTTAAAATATGATAAAACAGTTGACCTTATAGGCTATTCCTGAAACTTTTACTCTTTCAAACTCAAGGTCTCCAAAATGTAACTAGCGGCATAATATTGGGTTTGAGCTAAATAACCGTTTTTGTGCTTTTCAAGCTCTTTGAGGTCAAAATAAAATAATTTTAATACGTTTTCAGCTCTTCGAGTTCAAACACCTAGATTTATTTAAATAAAACGTTATTTTTTTATTTTAAGGTACGATGTCTATCGAACGCGTTGTTAGATTTTAATCTATTTTATAGCATTCGACGCAGTTTTTAAGCAAAGAAAGTTGACCTATACCAAAGTCAATGCAATAAGAACTGTACAAGTCATTTTGAAAATTCGTTTTGCGAATTTTCGTTGACGTTATCTCGAATGAACAAACCGATTGTGATGTAGCTTGCTTTGATCGAAGTTGTTTTTAAGGGAAACCTATGATTATACTTTTAAAATTTATCGGTGGAATAGTCTAAAGAATATTCAAAAAAAACCACTTTAAAATTTATTTCTCTAACAATATCTCTTGAAGAATTTATTTTTTAAGGAGAACTATTAGGTAGATTTTAAATCTATCGGTAGAGTTTTAGTATTCAAAATATTGTATAAAAATACTTTTAACATTTTTCTCCGATGTTATCTCTGAAGAAATCACCCATTTATTTACAGTTTGCGCCAATCGATGCAACTGTTCGGAGAATGGAGCTGATTTTATTTTGATATATATCGGTAGAGTAGTCTAAAAGGTATTTAAAAACGTTATTCTGAAAACTAAATATTTCAGATTTTACAAAATCTACCGGGCAAAACTAATTCAAATTCCAGGAAGTCTACGTTGAGTGGACTTCTTTCGTAGCAAACTGCGTTTCGATCGACTCTATCGTTTAAAGATTATGACAGGTTTACGCACACACAAGACCGCAGACACACACACGCGCGCACGCCCGCACACGTACCTCAGAAAATGGTGGAAATAGATTGTTAGGTCCCTAAAACGTTAAGATCTAGTAACCCGATTTCAATCCAATTTTTAAAATCGGACTAAAAGATAACTTCTCAATTCTATGAAAATTTTCAATTTCATAGAGGAAAATTAGAAAATTAGAATTCTGCAAAGTTATAATTGGAAACCGTATGTAAATTTAAAAGATAAACTAAATTAATACTTCTAATTTTGATTTACGGATGCGGACAGGTAACAGCTAATTATGTATATAAATATATAGTAAACTTTTAACCAAATATCAATAAGTTCATTTTGAACTAAGCTCGTTTTAGGCCTTTATACATTTAAATGTTTCAAGTCGCTTTTTGAAATACCTAACTAATGAATTTCAAAATGCTTTTAAAATACTTATAGTGACGATCAAACAACCACACTTGTTTAACTGTGACTAATTATTTAAATTATTTGACTTGGATATAATTTTCACAGCTTCAGGCACGGATTTAGAAATTCGTTCACGGGATGGTATTTTCCAAGACTTCGTTCTGGGGAGGAGGGCATTTTTGTGTTATAACTTATCTTTAAATAGGGCAGACAAAAAGCTTGAGTTGTAGGTCAAGAGGGGTAAATTACTCACATTACCCTCTCTGATTTCGCGTCTGCACTACTTAAGTATCATCCAAGCTGAAATAAAGAGATTGTGGAGAGTATGGCTCAACAATAGAGTAAGAGAAATTTGACACAACAATTAGTATGAAAGTTCTTATCTTATTACATAATATATTATTGTTATATTCGGAAAAATGTAGTAATTAATGGTACTGGAAGTATTTTACCAAATGTTTAATTAAACACCTCGACTAATTTCTGTACAAAGAAATTATTTGGTGAGTTCTGTCTATTAGCATTAGCGAGACTTAAAATAAGCTAAGCATAGTAATTGGCCAAGCGCCACTCTGATACGTGCTCAGAGGGTTCCTTTCTAATGCAGCCTTTCACTATTGATTGCGATTAGTCTAAAAATAACACGACTTAATTAGAGAAGAATGTAAGAATTTCGGAAATTCAACATAATATCCATATAAAATGGAGCGCCCCCGTCCCAGTGATGGTCATGTTTGTGTGAACCCTGTCCTCTGGTGTGACGTCACGTTGTTTGTCATTAAAATTTTGAAATTTTACATTTTATATTTATTCATTTAAAAATTATTAAATTTCGAAATATGTTTTCATATATTTTTATTCAAAATACTTCAGTCATAAAGTAAATAATAAATGAAACATTTTACAACACTAACTTTTATTAAAGCCTCAAAGGGGCATTGTCTCTCTGACGTAAGTTAAACGCAGAATTCTAAGTGACAACTATAAGAAAGTATTATTAAAGAAAATACTATAAAATAACATTAATGAATGAAAAGAAATAGCTAGAAGTTTTAACAAAAGGGTGGGTTCTGCTAGTAAAGATATAAAATTATTTATGATTGAAAAACATTTTACCATCCCGCCATAACTTAGATTTTCATTGTTTTTATGTGATATTTATTAATAAACCAAGTTACAAGTTAAACAACGATGGTTTTATTATATAATTTTGTTCGCTTCGTGGTACCATGGTACCTCGTCAATGTATCATTTTCGGTCGTGGAGCAGAGTGTGATCTCGGTTTCTTCTTCTGTGCTGTAGCTATTTCTATAGAGCGTTATGTATAAATTCATTATTGTATGCCGGCGGGTAGCTGCAATATTCACGTTATTTTAGAAGTTTACGTTCCTTAGGGTCACCACATTTGGCGACCGAGATGTTTGTGTCACTAAATAAAACGACGAAATCTATGAAATCCCATCGCGTTAACCAAAGGCATGATCTGGTAGTTCAAATACGATATCCAATAAGGATATTCTGTCGCGGGGTGTATAAGAGCTCTGAAACTTTACAAGTTGCAGACGCGAGCACTTCGTCCGCTAAAACATTAAAAGAGGGACGACAACCCAAGCTAAGAGCGCCAACGCGACCTTCCTCATCAGCAGCAGGCACACACTTAGATACAGGAACTGTCGCGAAATATAAACTAAAACTTCTCAGTTGACAGACGGAGTCCCCTCAATTTCACATGTGTCACGAAACTAAATCCCACATCCTCTTGTCCTTGAGCTTGAAGTAAGACATTCTATAACTTAAATACTTGTATATGGATTAGATACAAAAGACAGCGATATTGTTATTTACACGCGTAATCTGATTCGATAAAGTTGCGAAGTAATATTTATTTCTAATTAGAGTCCGCTTTTAGTAAATTACGTCTGTAGTGTGGAAATCGACATCATAAATCAAATTATTTTGTATTATCAAACCGTGACTAATGACTACAGATAACTACAGTCTAATAAGATTTATTTCTTTATGCGAGTACTTTTCTTGATAAATGTTTAACGCATACTTTTCCGAAACTCCATATCGATATCTCTAAGGGGCAAGCTTACAAAACTTATTTGTTTTGAAAGCGGACAATAAATCACGTGGCAAATTTTCATTATCCCACTACTGAGGCATACACTCCCAAAATATTTTGATACACACCGAACGTGTAGCTTGATTTGATTTAATTTAATTTGGTTTTAAAAGCCTTCGTATATTTACTTCTAATCTTATTTGAACCCAATATCTTTTGGTTAAAAAGTAACATACTGGTCCACTCGATGAGCACTGGTCCCATCTAAAAACAATAAAATTAAGTAGAAGACTCGGATGTCAGAGAATAATAGCTTTGCTGTTTTTTAATCCATAGATATAGATAGAAGGATAAAAAGTATACACATGTAATGATACTTGTACTGAAAATATACCATATAGCACAAAAGGCAATACGGTAAACAATTATGTGTACACATTGATATTACAAGTTGCACAAATAAGCAGTATAAGAACAATGTAGCTATCTCTATTGTTCTTGTACTCACTTAAATGGAATCACATTGTACAGCCGTAAGTTTATATGGCTGTGTAATAACAGAATAGTATTAAAATAACGACCGTCGCTAAATGCATCAAAATTGGTTGGTTTGTTTGAGAGCTTATTTTGAGAAAAATTTTACAAAAATTTTTGATATTTTTAAACTACACTAAAGATAAATTCTAAAATGTAACCAGCTATTCTCTTTACACAGCAGCATCGCAAATTGCATAAAAACGGTTGATTCGTTTGAGAAATATGGCTAAGGAAGAATTCGGAAAAAAAGTGTTTTGTAAATACGAGGGAAATACTTGATGGACTCGTGTTTGTTACTCTATCATCTTTTCTACTTATAAAACTGCTTCTTCAGATGTCATAAAGCAGATCAAAATCGAACGTGTTTGAAAGATATATTGTTGAATAATTTATATATGTATATGTATATTATATATATAAACTTTGAACTCGAGGAGCTCAAAACGTATTAGAATTATATTTTGAGCTTGGAGAACTTCAAAAGCACTAAAATCTATGTCTTAATCGTAATGAATTCAATAATTTATTACTACTTTGTTTTAGCTCAAGCTTTGAGCTCGATTGTAAGAAGTTTCAATGATGGCCTCCAGGGTTTTCAATTTTTGAACTTGAAAACTCATAGACAATATTTGTAACTCAAGGAGCTTAAACACACTTAAACAATATCATAGGGAAAAGGGTTGGCCCGCAGAGTCAACCGTTTTACGGATTTTTTTCTGATCTCGTCCTTACACTCGCCTTCAACCCCATTTCCGTTTTCGATTTCGCTCTCGCACCTGTTTTCGATTCTTATCCTGGTCCCGTTCTTGATTCTGTTTCCGGTCTCACTTTCAATTCCGATTCCGCTACCAGCCACAGTTCTGATATGGGCGAAGCCGGAACAAAACTAGTGATAAAGTGACATATAATGTATATGATATGGAAATAGTATAATTTTTATAAGTTCTAGAATTATTAAAATCATTTAAGGAATATAATTTCATGGATGAAGCCGGAAGTAAAGTTGGCAGCCTGAACTATCTATGAATAGTGAAGCTATCGATTAATGAAAGAATTTATAGAATTAGTTTATTAGTTCGGTTTAGCAGCTACAAATATGAGGATGGAAACGGAAACAAACATTTGTTTTTTAGAAACCTGCCCGGTGTGCGTACAATATTCCACCAAAGTTTTATTGTAATCGGAATCAATGGTTTAGGCACACATAAGTGACAAAGCTTTGTAACACATTTAGCGATTCATTCTTATTTATATTAGACATATTATGTTAGCATGTATGTACTTACACAATTTAAAATATAGAAAATAGCTTCATACGATTTCTGATTTAACATATATGATAGGTGTATATTTATCACATATGTTATCTCGGAAATTATCTGCGCGAGAAACGCTTCGATCTATGCACATATATAAAAAGTCTTTTTTAAGCTATATCAATATAATAGTTTCTTTAAAATATCGAAATACATTTCATTTTTAATTCGAACACTTTACACGCCCTTGTATCGCCGCACGAGCGCTCCTAATTTAGTGATTTCCGCGACCGTAATAATACACGTCCACGTTCCAACATAACTGGGAAAATACCGTCGGTATCTGCGTAGGAGGCCGTGATTTCGGATAGTTTAGTGTGATCCTGCGGGCCCGGCGATTTACGCACGACGCGATAAACGTTTCCTTGTTTCACTTCTATATATCGTGATTGGAACGTATTTCTGCGTATTTCTATTATTACACCTTATACTTACAGATTTTATCGCAACATTTCGCCGTATAATTCTCGTGATAAGAAGGCACGAGAAATGTTAGCCTTAATTACGGCCACATTAACGCATCCAGATTATTTATCGAAGACGCGGATCACGGTCACAGTAGCAAATTGAACGTGATGTTTGTGGACAGACGTACTCGAACGATATATCGATATCTAGTGTATTAATAGACACATTCGACCACCTACGTGTATCTTATTTTATATAAGGTATTATAGATACATATTAAATAGCAAAAAAAACATCTCTACTCGATTACTATGACTTTGATTAATTAAAGGCTTGACATATATTAATATGATCAGTCAACAGAGATGTTATGGAGAGGTAACGGTAATAAGTGGCCGTATTACTTGCAAAAGGGTTGATTATTTTGCACATTGAACTGCTGAAACTGGACAACATTCCTCTTCAACTGAACAGCATTCCTCTTCAACTGGATAGCATTCCTCTTCAACTGGACAACCCTTAATTTTCTATAGTGGCTCTTGAATCCAGGGTGGTCATATTGTCGTTTTAATTGGAATTTTTCGTTTCGAATAGAAGTGCCCTTAAGAAAGTTCATGACCAGATAAATATACAAATGAATTTTATACTTTTACTTTCTAGAATTTGGTTATTTTTGTATCGAAAAGCAAAATGAAATTGATAACGTACAATTAAGTATCCGAATATAGCGCAACGTTAGTATTAATTATTAAATAGTATTATGTTTTTATGAACCTTAGGATACTTAATCAAAATTAATCCTCTTAAAGATTTTGTTTTCATTCCGGTTCTGAATTTGAAAATCCAAGAAGGGTAGGGAGATGTTTTCATGAAAATTTGTAGGGTGGTAATCCAAATAGTGATTAAAATATAATTGTTGCTTTTACCCATTTTCATCAAAGATAATACAGCTTTATTTTTACGTTCAGAGTGATCCTTTAATCTCAGAATCATATTCACATTTGGCCGCTTTCGTAACATTGTAAGTGATACATTATAAAGTAACAGCTGTTGAAGAAATCATTTTGTTATTCGAGTCGGCCATATGGCTCATACGGTCATAAAGTCCCGGAGTAATCCTATCCCACGCATCATCGCAACGCATCTAAAAGATTTATTAAAATGTAAATGAATTTAGATCATAATAAATGGAAACATAAGAACAAAACCCATCTTCAGAGAACGTCTTCACAGTTTCAGGTTAACGAACTTTGTCGCTTAAGAATTAATTGACATTAAACCGAGCGAGCCGATTGTGGCTAAGTAAGAGATTCGAATAAACGGCAATTACAGCGTCGGGCGGCGGCGGGCGGCGGCGGGCGGAGGGTGTCTGCCGAATAGCTGGAGTTGCACTTCCATTATTCGACCCCGCCGAACCGTCGGGCTTATTGAATCGGCGATAAGGTGCCTCGGTAATTCCCCGTCATTTACGATCATTACTCTTGGCCGTGATCACCTAATGCGCCGCGGGCGGCCGTCTCGTGTATAGGAAAAAGTGCGAACGGTCAATAGATCTAGAAAATTGGCCGAAACCGCTTCCGATGCGTTTCCGATTACGGAATAGTTCGTTGGACTTTTTCTTAAAACCCACTATTCCCGCCTCTATTTACGTGAAACGTAAAGGAAAGGGTCCCGACAGGTCCGGCTGCGCGCACGCGACGCCGCGCGAGTATTCGTTAACCTCCGAACGGAAGAACCTCCATCACGCGTTTTATTTTGGAGCGCGACGTAGGAACGCGGTGGTCGGAACCGCGCCGCGGCGGGCGGGGGGCGGCCGCGGCGCCGGAGGGCGGTTTCAAGGGCGTGCGGGATCGATTAGCGGACTCTAATTACGCAATTTCTAATTGCGCGCCCGCCGCACGTCGGCCGTGACAGTGCGTTATTGTGGCGTTATTTCCCGGCGCGGTAAAGATAGCGCCGCGGTCGCCGGCGCGCCGGGCTATTGTTCGCGACACTTTGCAGAGTGACGTGTATTTATAGCGCTTCTTAGAGCTGCCGGTCGTTAGTCATTGGCATACCTCTGTAACATTGCGTTTGTTTTGTAACTTACGGTGAGTTACGGTTGTGTATTTTATGCGACGATTTTTATTCTAAATAAGTAAAACGTTTCGCTTAGAAAGAGTTTATATCATTTATCAAACGTCTATAGTGTCTATTCAAACATTAAAATACATAAAAGCTTACATTTTTGATAGACATAAAAACGCTTTATTTTTTAGATAAAACTCCAATGAAAATTTGAAATGAAAATGTGATGGGTTTGAATGGTTATACCCAATAACTAACGGCGGTGTCCTTTACGAGGAGTACATCGAAATTATCGGAAATAAAAAGAACGAGATGCAAGGCATAACCAAATTATTTCTTTATTGTTTTTCGAAGTATTCTCCATTACAATTTATGTATTCGATGAATCCATGATTTAAACAGAAATTTCAGTTTTTCAGTTGATGTTAACAATATGGCTGATGTGTAAGCTTCTATTGCCACTGTTGGATTTTCAAACCGCTGACCTACTTAATAAGTCCTGCATTCTAGAAAATGTAAAAAAAATCATTAGGGCTCAGGCCAGAACTATAAGAAGACAATTCTACTTGCAATTGGAACTCGCATTGATACTATCTAAGATGATATGACGTTTCCGGTTATATGCACGAAGTTCAGCTATAATTTCTGGTAAACAAACCATAGAGTACCAATCGGCGGTAATCGTTCTATGTTCTTGCAATGGGATGGTGGCAACGTATTCTTTCTTCGATGCATACGAAACGACCATTTACCTAAACACGCTGCGAAACGCACTACTTTTGTTGAATTGAGTTCGTCTTCAAACACACAAATTGTCAATTTGTGTTTTCTTCCAAGCTATGTAAAAATCCATGATTTATCATCTGAAATGATATTATAAACGAGTTTGGATTCCTCCTGAAGCGTCGCAGACTAGACTAGACCCAATTAACACCAGCTGCTTTTTTCTTCACAGACGAACTATGGGGTACCCAACGGGAATTTAACTTTCTGACGCCCAATTTAATCTGAAAAATTTTACTTGAATTTGCTTATATGCCGGTCATCTTGTACATTTTTTTGCACAAAAGCGACGTTTTGAAGCATTACCGTTGTTTTTGGTCGACTTGTAGAAAGTACGGCGCTTCTCTCGGCTTGACACGACCTCGTCGGAATTCTTCATACTAGCGGTATATTGTCATTTGACTAGATGTCTTAACATATAAATAGAAAAATACTTAGCGAGATACTCATTTGAAAATAACCCTCGACGAAAGTTGTAATAAATTATGGCACGGAAATTTTCATCTGTGAACTTTACTTTCTTATCGACTAGTTAACTTTATACTGAATTTTTTTTTATATTTACTTATTTTTGTGTAAAAGTCATCACGATCCTGACTGGCCAGTATTCACGTAACACAAAACAACTTTTATTTTAACTCAATTCAAAGTACCCACAAGATTTCTAGTCAAACGATATATCCCTCGAAACCTAGATTCCCATATGCATATTTTTTTCTTGAAGCGTTATCGTACGCTTCCATCCGTGCATAACAAATCACTCACAATGCCTTCTACTTATCTGGTAAGTTTTAGTAGTTTATGTGCGCATGCGGTAACCCTCGCTTTTTCAATTTTTTAATGTTCAATTTTGACTCTGTTTTATAAATAAAAAGTAAAGCACCTAGTTAAGTCTGAACAAACCTTCTAATAGTTTCCGAAGTTATTATCGATTATTATTTAAACTTTAAATCGATACATAATTTTTTTTAACAATACGCATTAAAAAAAAAAATCTATTTATTTATTTAACCAGCGGCAGAGCAATAAAATAAAACGCGGCGCGGCTGGAGGCGCGCGCGCGGGCGTTCGCTTTCAGGTTAATATATGTAATGTACGGACGCCGAGAACGAATTTAACCTTCAATAAAACGTGTGCCGCATAAGTTAAACCGAATCTTAAAGGAACATTTGTTCGGTAAAATGCGTGACGAAATTGCGGGTACGAAAACTCCATTGCCGTCGTTTCTCGATCGCTCTCCCTCGCCCCCGCCACTTAGCCTTTCCTTTTACCAATTTCACAGGCTCCCGGCACATCAATCTGCCGCCACACACGCGCCGCGCTTAGCCGCGTCACGTAGCGCGCGATTGTGACGTATTAAGTATTCCCGAAGAGCGATAGTACTTAAAATATATGCTGTTATTGCGCATGTCAAAAAGAACTTGAAGAATAAAAACGTAAATAAACATTTTATAGCAGTTAATTTTCTCGTTGGAAAGTACACATTTAGATTAGTTAACAAACAAACATTCCAATTGTTTTTAAATGAATTTTGCATTTTTAAAGCGAGACTTATTATGGTAGGAATTTGAAATTCTGATTCTCAAACTTTTTTTTTTGATGAAAAGTGGTGGGAGTACACACTATCTCTAGTACAGTGGAAGCAATATCTCGCTCGCCTTCGGGTATCGTCGGGTATCGGACAAGAGTGAAGCATACGCTTTCTCTCTCTTTGTTTCTAATTGTCTGGGGTTCCGTGTGCCGAGTTCTGCGCTGTTTTTCCTAACTGCTTTGAAAGAGACCGATGTCATTTTCGATGCAATATGTACAATAATTTTATTGAAAAATTACCATTTAATTCTATGGGCATAAACTTTTGATGTTACCGTGACTAGTATTTTGCGTTAGAAAAGAGATATAGTATTTTTTCGAAGTTTATAAAGATTAAAACAATATTTTAAGAAATGTACTTAATCTGCATTATTTAATTAAATAATATGTCACCAGAGAGATATAGTAGTTCCACCTACCGACTATAATTGAAACTAAGTGAAATAATTTAAAAGGTGATATTCATTTGAATAATATTCATAAAATAAATAAACCTTTCAGTTATCCTACTCCTAATATTCTATATTCATTTCATTCTCTCGTAGGTTACCTTTCTGAAGTTTCACTTCTACCGTGTGGGAATTGTACACATACAATTTTTTAAGTATAAATATTAAATTGAAAAAAATCTTTTATTATTCTACTTAGTATTTGTAGTAAAACGATATTTTCTACTTAAATTGGTGGCTGTTTTTTATTCCACAACACAGATGTTTTAGAACTAAATGAATAATTTAAGATTTGACTCATAGTTTTGACTATGAGAAAGATAAGGACCAGGATGAGGATCATGACTGACACACCATCGTCAGTCGATACAAAAGACTGAGGGTCTATTCTATGTCTATACGGGTGAAGCGGCGGAGGAAAATTATGCACAATAAAAATATCAATTCTTCTCCAGGATTTCGTAAGAATTACAAAAATCCTTATAGTTTAATTGATTTCAAAAATGAAGTATGCTAAGTGAGAATGGAGTCAAACTGAAACCAGTGAAGAGATATTCGATACATTTTTACCGTTCAGTGAGAATTTGTAAGAACACTTCGTTAAGCCGATTTTAATAATAAATATTAAATAGATAATTAGAAGCCAATAAAAGATGTCTGATACAATAGTTATAATTACTGAGGACTCTTGTAACTGAACTGATTTCAATACAATTTTGGAATGGAAACAAATGAAAACCAATAAAATATATCCAATACATTATTAGGGTTCCATGAGAATTACCAAGAACCCTTATAATTTAATTCATTCTAATAAAAGTTAGTATGAAGACAACAAATACCAATGAAAAGATTTTCGATACATTTTTAAAGTTCGGTGAGAAATATTAAGAATCCTTATCATTAAACTGATTTAAATTAAATTTTGAATGGGTATGAATAAAAGTCAGTAAAAGGACATACAGTACATTTTTAAGGTTCTGTGAGTATTACTAATAATCCATATAGTTGAAATTTCCACAAATTATTCTAATTAGTACACAGAATTAGGTGTTGGAGTGGCTTATGGTTCAGTGGTTGGATTTTATGTGATTAATAAGCACTCTTATAATACGAATTGAGTGATTTCAATAAAATTAATATAGAGATAGTTTAAAGCAAGCAAAAGGACTACTTTGTTTTTAGTGTTTCATGGTTAAGTTTCACCGAAAATTACTAAAAAGTAAATGATGTGACTGAATGGGTTTGGCGAAAATTTTCAGTTATTATATATATAATATTTTAAACGAAATATGTCTGTAATATAAATTGCAGTCCATGACTCAAAACAATGATAGCAAAATTATGCTAAATTTATAAACATTATTTATATAAATACTACAAAAAATAAAGGGAAAGTTGTAAGAAATGAAACAAAGCTCAAGGTTGTACGGTTTTTACATACCGAACAGTTTTTGACAATTTTCCAACCAAAACCAGCAAAAACAATCAGGTATTTCTGCGTAACGTTCAAATGTGTAAGCCGAAATGAGTTGAACTTAGAAAATAATTACAACGATTGGCAAACGATTTGAGCATAAATAACATGATCATGTTGTGCATTAAATATTTTGCAAAAAAATGTACAAAATATATTTTTTACGAATCATAAAAAATATATAGCATTAAATAAAAACTAATAATAACATAATCGGCATACGAGATTGTAGTTTGTCAAACATTTCTGTGCATCCAAATAAGTCGTCCAAGGTTATCAAATATTTCAGAATATAAACAAAATCTGTGCATATATTATTGTTGTGAAATGTATATTCCTAAATTTTGACTTACTAAGAGACATTAAATTTTAACATGTACGTAATTTCAAGAAGATGTAAGGAAACAAATGTATTTACTTGATTTTTTTAATTTCATATTTCCTAAGCATCGTCATTAACTTTTCTTATCGGTAGTCGTGGTAGTCGATCCGATAATCTCATGTCGTGGTAATGATAGTTATAACGAGTGATATTATTAAAATTACTATCAAGTATCGGGTAACAACGTAATAATAACGTCTATGTGGTTCAAATATATTGAAACTGTAGATAATTCCTATAGTTTTAAAGTATTTTCTGTGGAAGACTTTATTTCGTTTACTGCATATAAAGCTCTTTTACCATAATATATATTTTTTTCTTTATATTACTTAGTAAAATCTTTTGTCGAAACACTATTGCAGACTCAATTTCTTCGAGCATAAATTATGTAAACATTTCAAATGTTTATGGGTATAAATTAACATGACATTTTAAATGTAATCTTAGTTTTTGTATAAGCGATTATGTATAAACTTAGATTGTATGATTTTTATGAGTATTTAATATGAAACGAAACATAGTTTATAATCTTATGTTATTTATAAATACGAAATATTTTTTCTGTTAAAATAAGAACTTAGTTATGAAACCAATATAAAAATAGAAACACAAAGCTGTTCAACTAAAGGCATATTAAAAATATATAATATAAAGATTTATTTGACAACGAGAAAATTTAAAAATACATTCACATAATAAAAATTTAATAACTCATATATCAACTTATTGGTTGTAAGCATTTCTTAATTTTTGGTTTTATATTTGATTCTAAACGCAAAACGGGAAATAGTTTTTGAAGTGAAGAGAATTGCTCATCATTTTCAATTTTCTAACAGCACGTAGTTTAGACGAAACCAAATTAGTCTTAAATTAATATAAATGACAACACGAACGCACTTTACATACACATTGAAAACGGCCCATAAGTAGGTAATCAATAATTTCTCTACGTCTCATGAAGAATATAACCACATAAAATATTTCTATCCTGTTACAGATCGTACTAAAAATATACGATTAAATTTTTGAATAGATTTTAAAATACCCGTAAGATTTGAAACAAAAATCGGTACACAGATTTGGTATCTCTATCAAAGTTAATTAAATAAACCGAGATTGTTTTCTAAGCTACGATGCCGCCTTTACACACGATGCGTGCTGTCTTTGTCAAGTTTGTACGATCGATACGATAAGACCAAAGCAGCAAACTAAGGTCAAATAATGAGGAAGCCGTTTAACTGTCAACGCGGGACTGCGGAGATCTCTTTCACACCTACATAATTATTACGCTGCCAAATCAGTCATTTCCTGCATTCTTTCGTATTTAAATAAAAATACTCTATGTGATTTGTGACAACTTTAAATTTTGATAAATAAATAATAATATACAATTGCATATATGTGTTTATAAACACAATAAATTCATTTCTGTGTGCACTCACATGGATGTAAGTACTAGCGGTTTTTCATAAATTAAAAAATAAATATCGATATAACTAAGTAATCTTGTTTCTCTGAAATCACATAATGAATTCGCATTTTTGATCATTTTTAATGTGATTGTGGATTTATTTTTATTATAGAATCAACATACACGACGAAATAAAGTTGTATAAAATCGATGAGTTTCGTTTACCATTTGTCTTCTCATTCGGACGGAACATGGTGACCGCTCATTAACACTCTGTACTTCATTCCATACACAGTTGCATGATATTTACATACCTCTCTTGCTTCACTGATGTATATCCACAAGAAAATTTCTGAAAATTTGATATCAATCTCTTCCGCAAAATATGAAAAATCAAAAAAGGATAAAGATATGCGTAAAGATATTTTTGTCACATAATTTCTAAAATAATCAATCCAACGATTCTATAGCTATACAGTTCTATTCCTATTGAAACTCCGTCGAATGTTTTGTCGAAAATTGATCAAAATCGATTTACTTCTTCGAGAGATAGTCGGAATGAAAAATTTTTAAAACAGTGTGTTTTCGTAATAGACCGTTTTTACCTAAATAAAATCTATCTCTTCGTTTGAGAATTTACGTCGAACAACGCAACTTTCATTAAATCACGTAAAATATCGTTGTCGAAAAGATTGAAGAAAAATGTTTTTTCCAAATAAATTTTATAATTCTTGGATTTATCGATTTTAGAAATCTAAATACTTGTAAATCTCAAAGAACGACATATAATGGCGCAAGCTTCGTCCAAATAGATTGCTTCGTTCGGCAGATATATGTAACAAAATATTTAAAATATGAAAATTAGATCATTTTTACACTTCTAATCATTTCGAAAGAGATAATTTTGGGTGAAAATGTGAACAATTATTTTGTATTTTCCAAGCTCGAAAACATTATTACTTCTTTTCATGTGACTAGACCATCTCAACATGACTTTTGCTACTCTAACAACTACAAAAGCATGATTTAGGAGTAAAAGTGTCGCCTTTGAGTCAAAGGTAAAGGGTTTGATTACGGTGGGATTGGTCAATGTCAATAAAACTACAGGTAACAGTAAAATGATTGCAATAACGTATATGCCTTAGCAGTGAGGTGTTTAAAACTTGATTAATAACACTATATTGCCTTTAGCGCCCGTCTGTGTTACAATAGAACCAAGTGCTAGCTTGCAAACCTGCATCATACTTAATCTAATAAGCAAACTAAAACATTTATTGTGACTCGATTTAACGATGAAAAAACTTTGTAATGGTACATACGTGTCAGAGAGGTTTATGGAATCATCGACAACGAATCTAATTCCCTGAACATATTGGGCCAACGTGGAGACCATTATGGTATAATATTCTTCCAAAAGATGTATGCTTCTCGCAGTGGAATATTACAGTTCTCTCCACATCTGTTAACTGCTCTGAAGTAAGCGGTCTGGAATTAAAATGTATATCGTATTTAACTTACACCTTTGCAATTGCAGGAATGCCATTAATTTCGCATCGATGAAGTTATTCAGCTCTTATGGTTTGTAGATATGTTATTTATTCAAACTTTCACCATGTAGGAAAATTTACTTTATTTGCTCTTCAAAAATCGAGTGTTACTCACTGTACGTTAGAGGATTTTCTAAGGTTGCTCATAATACCTCTTAAAGTACACAGTAGCTGGCTCTGAGAGCGTTGCCGCGTATCGCTAGCGGCAGCAGCGTTGATTAGGCCGCGCGGCGAACGACCGCATTTGCCATAAAGATTTTGGGTAAACGTAATATGGTGTCGTTAGGGTAATAGAACGGTCCGCCGGGCCGCCCCGCGGACCCGCCGCCCTAATCAACCGCCGCCCGCCTATGCGCTCCTATTGTCTACTCGCTGAACTGGGGCCGCATCCAAGACCGGACGTAGTATGTCTTTGGGTGATTAAAATGACAGTTTATGGTTCGGTAATTAAAAAAGCTTGATCGCGATGGACTCGGTTTATCTTGTTAATGGTGATTTATTTGCAATTGTTTCTTTGAATTACCCCAAGCAGTACAAAATGATCTAAAATCGTTCACTTTCAAAAATAGATGTGAACTTTAAGCATTTTAATATTGTATTACGATTCATACTTGATCCTTAATCTGGAAAATATACTAAAATTATATAGTGTAGGTATTAATATACAAAAGTGGTATATTTTGTATTTATTGTTATTATAAAAGATGACGACAACGAATGTATTGAGATTTCATTTCAGAAACTTCCCAAGACCATTTCAATTAGGCCAAAGTAATTCAGTTTTGTTTTATTTATATCATTTTGGCATACAAAGAGGTTTAAACGTTTATGGGAGGTAAACTTTAACGCGGTGCATGTGTAAAGAGTTATGATGTATAAAACTGTATCTGATTGAACTTCTATTGCGTTGATCAACCTTTTATAATACCCTATAAAACACATGAAAAGTCACGTGGTGTACAATCAAATTCATTTTCATATAAAAGTGTACTTTTGTAGATTCTTGTTAATATTGATTTCTGTGTATTCCGGTGTTATGAATCACCATTTATTTGGTTTAGGCTGAATGATTGTATAAATATGGATCATCGTCACTGTAATGGTGATTTCTTCACCGTGGCGTAAGCTCGCACTTCGTATTACTCGTTTATCGCCTCAGAAAATGGATTTCTTGCGGTTTGGGCAGAAATAATGGACAGCGTGGATATTCAACTCATACATTGCAGTACGAACTCCACTTGTGGCGGCCGTAGAACAACTGCATTGCATGCACCAAAATGGCTGTAATTTATAGATAGTGCATTCGCTTGCACATATGAACTGCATGCATTACATACGAGGGTGGCGTGGCTGCACTTCACATACGTTGCGTAGAGCCCCAAATGCGCTCGGTACACTGATTCGCGGCCGTACCATACAGACTGCCCTGTATCTTGGCCTCCTATTAGTCCCTCTCCATTAAGACACAATTTAATATATAATTCATACGTGCATTATAATTCTTTCATACTTACACAATAAATACATCAAAACATGAAATATAAAGAGACAAACAATAAAGGCAAACAAACATTACAAATAAAAAAACTAATAACTAATCTCTACCTGGGTAATAAAAGACAAATATTCTAACTATTTAATATACACTATTAAACACAAAGGAATCCTTAACTCTAAGTCCTAAGTCCGTATACATAACATCTATACAATAATTTATTTTTACATATATTACACATTATCAAATGTAATTAGTACTTTCGGCTGTCCGTAACAATCACACTTTTATTATTACCTTGTCAGTGATAGAATAAATGATATTATAACAATAAACATGACTCTAATAAAGTAAAAGTAATCAAGTGAACTATTGAAGATCTTAATAAAGACATAAAGTTGAATATGAACTCATCCAAATTTTATTTTAACCGCATTTAAAACATAATAGCACACATATTTAGCTTTATAGAAATAGCAGCATTCGTATTGTAACAATTAAGTTCACATAGCTGCATAAGATTGCCACCGATTTGTGTTGCGATTTTCAATGGTTTAAACAGTAATAAAAGAAATATGCATGTCGGATTTAAAGACTATGTACAAATAAATAAGCAATCAAAATCTAATTCATTATCATAAATATAAATAAAATGGGAATACTCTTATGACAACTGATTAGTTTTTCATAAAGGCACCAAATATATAAAAATATTGACATTATATAAATTTACATTCCCAATATCATTTAATAGTATTAATTCGTTTATTGTTATTGCATATATATCACTGTATATTTGCATGTAATATATACTATGATCAATTAGAGCATTGGTACTCCTTTACGCATGGAGAAATCATTTTGGAGTTGTACTTACGGACATTTTATTGCCAAAGCTGTATAGAGGGTAACTTGTTACCTAAAAAGATACTATAATCAATAATCCCATCCCACTCCACGTTTTATTGGGGCTTTGCACCAAAATTACTTTTAGATTGCTATTGTAATGCTATTCTGTTATTATATAGTCATATAAACTTAAGGCTGTACAATTAGTTCCCATTTAAGTAGTACAAGAGCAATAGAGGCAGCTACACTGTTCTATATACTGCTTATTTGTGTAACTTATAATATCATTGTATACCTGTAGTATCGTTTTTGTGTTATTTCTGATATTTTCAGGACAAGTATGTCGAAATATATATGCTTCCTATCCTTCTATCTGTCTATAGGTTGATAAACAGCAAAGCTATTATTCTATGACATCGGAGTCTTATACTTTACATTTATTGTTCTTACACAGGATCAGTAGTGCCCAAGACCACAAGTAAGCTTTTAACCAATAGTTACAGGGTTCGAATAAGATTAGGAGCAAATATACCAAGACTTTTGACGTTAAATTAAATTAAATCAAATCAAGCTACACGTTCTGTGTTCCGGAAAATAAGTTTAAATGTCAATTCTTGACGTTCTTATCGCATGGGAGACAATGATCGATAATTTGAAAACGTTCAATTTGAAACGAAAATATTATGGGAGTGTGTGGCTCATTAAAGGGATAATAAAAAATTGCCACATGATTTATTATCCACTTTCGAAAACACATAAGATTTTTAAATGCGCCGCCAAGAAATATCGACAAATAATAATGTCAATATGGAGTTTCGGAAAAGTACTCGTAAAATATTTGTTCGATCAAAAAAATGTACTCGCATAAAGGAGTACACATAAAAACAATTTACATCTATAAAACAATTTGAATTAAGATATCTATTTCAATTTTACAGTCCTAATTCAATTCATTTGCTAAGGGATTCACTCTACATCCATGCTGGCTGAGCTGCGAAGATTATTCATTTGGATAAGCCACTCAGAAGAAAGGGCGAATCAACGTCTACTAGGCCAGCTACTGGAAAATAAAAGTTGACCCATCGCATTAACAGTTACCTTTTGAAGTTATTAATGTTTGCTAAGTTGTTGTAACACAAAAGCGATTATGTATCTTACTATAGAAAAACTAACATGATTTTGGTTACACTCACATACAGTGTAGGATATACGGACTAAGTTTTTCTGTGAAACATTACGGTAAAGGTTTTGGCCATGGGCCGAAAGGTTTTGTATTTTCGTAAATCTAGAAAAAGCTTATGATAGAGTGAAAAGAAATTATCTATGGAGAACCCTATCCATGCACGGTGTGAGAAACGGTTTAATACGGGCATGTACCCAGGGCAGGGAAAGTGCTTCCCCTGGGAATTTGTATATTGTATAATATATTACGCCCCGTTCATATGGTCTGATAAAAAATCTGATTTGCGCCCCAAGGCCAGAAGCTGAGTACGCTCGTGGATACAACCACTATAAATAATCTTTACACAAATGCTCCAGTGCCTCAAAACAAATGGGACATATACTGACTGGTTCGTTTGGTGTCAGATAGGGATGTAGCTTCATTGTGGCTATTCAACCTACTCATGGATAGCTGTCTATATAATTCGAAAGAGTTTGAGTGTGAACAACACACACACAAACTGCACTAGTGTACAAAACTGGCCAGCATCGGACCATGCTCATTATATGGTTTCGAAGCCATTATTACACAGAAATGCACTACAGATGAAAAATGTTGTTACACTTTTTCCACATTTCCGTACAAAATAATTATAGGCATTTTAGTCACCTATAACTAGAAAACAAGTACGTATGTCGATTATTACTATTAAACTAGTGTAAACTAAAGTACATCAGCAAAAGAGTGTATCCTCATGATACTTACGTCCTTTGTTAAAAGCTCAGTTTTCATTGAAAGTATTTATTAAACGTCATTTTCGCTATTTATATCATATTTTGCAACTTTGGAGCGATTATTCATGTAATCAAAAAATTGCTTACAACACGGACGGACGGACGAAAGGATGGACATGACAAAACTATAAGGGTCCGTTTTTCCATTTTGGCTCGCAACCCTAAGAAACGAAGCTGAGAACGTTTTTGTCCCATGCCAAAGGTAAAGAACTGTGATTTTGAAGTCTTGTTTCAACGATTTTAACGTAATATAACCACTCAGGTACATTTTATGGCATTAGTCAAGAAAAGAAAACGTCAGACAGGCCATTTAAAGGCAAAGATAGTGGCCTTTACTACCCTTTAACAAATTTACAACACTAGGCTTTTAGTAGTGACTCTAAACGACGTTAGAGTTGTAGAAACAACTCAGAACGGTTGCACCGCATAGTGTACCGGTTTTACATTGGGTATAAATTTTAATAACTTAAAACTGAATACAACGATTCTAATTAAGTTTCAGTGTCCATTAACTCTGGAAGTTATCGTTTTCAGGAAAATTTACAGAAATTATGTCATTAAATGCCAAAGTTTTTTCAATTGCTAGGTCGTAATATGAGTAGTTGTCGTAATGAGTGTTGTGTGAGTGCTCGTGTGGGATAGGGTGTATATATGTGTGGGTGCTTTTTTAATTTTATCTCAATAAAATCTAAAGTTTCTTCGAAATATTTTGAAATGTATTACAATCTACTTGAACTTTGAAACTATAAAACTAAAGTTCAAAGTGTAATTATGGAATGAATAGATTTCGAAAAATGAATCAGTCTGATCATTGAACTTATTACTATTATTATACTACTAGCTGCGCCAGGTGCGCAATTTTACTAACATTTAACTTAAAAGAAATTGAATTAGTAATAAATAATTTGGTATACTTTGGCACAGACAATATTTTTAGTCACATTTTCGTATGGAATTATTTTATTTTTCTGGTTTTCGCCAACACTGATCCAAATAAGGTAATACATGATTTTCCATGGGAAAATAATATTCTTTGTTAGCTGTTTTATTTATATTCGCCCTGCGCTTTATTTATAGTAACTAGACACGGTACCTTCATAAGAAATTGTATCCTTTTATAACTAAAAGGTAAATCTCGGATGTTGCTGAATTCGAGATATCACTATTGTTTGCCTAATTACTGGTTCATTCAAAACTATAGCTACGATAACATTGTTTATTAGAAATTTCACTTGAAATCATTATATTACGTTAATTTGGGTGTCAAAGGTTACATAATAAAATAACGAGAAACTAATCTTTAATTTGTATGGGGTTAGAGCACAATCATACAATGAAATCTTTAAGTCGACCGAGAACGCTATCGAACATGATCTCAATCTCGGTCATGCTCGATTCCGATCCTGGTTTTGCTCTCGTTTCTGATTCTAGCCTTGATCTAGATCCTGGTTCTGCCTTCGAATCAATTTTGATAAAATACTCATATAAGGGAGTCATCCCATGTTTAGGATTTTTTTACGACCAGTAAATAGATAGAGCTTTAAGTTTTTATCATTTATTAACATATATTTCGACAGTACAAATATACATTTTAAACTAAAATATTGTATAGAACATGAGTTCCAGCGTTCTGAACACCCCACCTCGAAAAAATGGGCTTGCACTTCCTCCACGATTCCGGCTGATTGGCTTATCTGAAACAAAAAAAGTAGTGTTTTAATCTGTGCCTAAATGCACGATATGAAATGAATATACCAAAATTGGACTTTGTAGACACTTTGAAAAAGTTTGAATTTTGCGTTTTTTTTTTTTATGCTATAAAAAAACGAGATTTTGGAGTTTTGATTGATAATAGTTAAATCTATGCGTTTATATGTGCTAAGTGCACCCTGCAAATTTCAAGTCATTCGCTTAAATCGTTTTTGAGATACAATGGAGGAAAGTTTGAAAAGACAGTTTTGACAAAACGCGTTTAAAGTTTCAAATCCGCTTAAAACTATGAAAATCTCACCTACCCCGCAATCGGCGATACCTAGTCCTTAGAATATGCCTTCCTCTTCCTTTGAAACTCTTTCAAAGCAGATTGTTCAGCTCTTGAGTCAATCCTGGTTTGTTTATCGACATCAGTTACGTGCCGCTCA
>BGZK01002466.1:0-55831 GCA_005406025.1 Eumeta japonica | reverse complement strand
CCGCTACGCCGTAGCGGGCCGACCGCCGCCCGCCGCCGCACACGAAATGTGTTGTCATATCAGTGTCGCAATGTTGACTAACGGACTTCTAATTATTTCTTTTTGCTTTTATTAAACTTAAGAATGGTATTTGTAGCACATCAATATGCGAAACATTGGTGCAAATGATTTTATTTAGAAGTTATTTTAGATGTGGTTTACGTTTAACACACAGACGTACACGTATCCTTTCACATATTTACAATAACATATGAGTGCATCCAACTCACATCGTATGGTACCACAACGACACACCAATACGCATCCGAGTCCTTTCAGTGCTTTCAATCAGCCTTGCCCACAGTCATTGCGGTCACGCGTCTCTATGACGAGAGTTTATTGTTAACGCTTCGGTATTGAGATGCGGAAAAAACATGTTTACAATCAAATATAACAAACCTTCATAGAGCTCCGTGTGAGGTGAGTACAGCTGTAGCACTCGCCGAACAAAACTCTAGGGTATTATGTAGCAAAGTTTTTGTTAATTTTATATACATACATATACATCCTTTAGTGATTGAATCATGTGAGAGATGCGTAGTACAATAAAACATCGGCCTACGCCTCTGTTGAGTAGACGCAGAGCGCCGTCGACGCGCCGTATTCGAATTTTGTAGCATTTCCTGCCGAAACGGAGCCCCAGTCGTTGGGCCTTGGGAAGAGCACTTTGTTTTGAGTTACGTCAAAACGCCGACCGATTTCCGGGGTAATTATCGGACGGGAGGGTCATGGGGATGCAGTCGGCGGACGTGTTCCACTCGTTTTAATACTCGGTCGTGAGTGCATTATGCATCACGCCTTTCTAGCCGGAACGGCCGCTCCGAGACATGCAATACTTTTACTGGACGCTTCCTGATCTCGCGTTTAAATCAAATCAAAAACATCTTTATTTCGCAGGAAATAGAATTACACTTGAAATACGTCGTTATGGCATTCTTTTGGTATTAACATTAACATCCATCCCGAATGCTGATTTATTTTTCGGTTTCGCTTAAAGATAAATAATAGGTATTCAATAAAACTAGCACAGCATTTGAAAATTACATTAAACAGCCTGTTAGTCGAGCAGTTTGGTCCCATGAGTTTTTTGTTAATATATTCAGATACGGCATAATAGCCCTTACCACATAACGTTTTTGTAATGAAAGTTTTAAATTTATGAAATGGCAAATTTTGAATTTCAACTAGGACCTTATTATAAAAGCGCACACATTGCCGCTTAAATGATTTGCTAACTTTGTTGAGTCTGGTTTTATGAGCAGAAGGGTCATTCTTATGTCTAGGGTTAATATTATGAATATCGCTCTTATTCGTATTATCGACATATTGTCTCTGCATATACCATTCAATAGAATTCATCTGTTAAATATTACACATACAAATCCAATTTTGACAGATTGAAATACTATTGTATATATGGTAGGTTGTCAGTTTGCAATAAACCTCAATAAAGCAGACATGTAGTTTTCATACATAACAATTGGCGACGAGGAAAATAGTAATAAAGTAAAGTGTGTGCAAGAAGTGATATAAGGATATCACAATGTCGTTAGGTCTTTTGGTGGGGCACCATCGTTTGACCATCATAGCCATGACTGGGAAGCTTTTAAAGTGCGGCTCACCCAGTTCTGCGTGGCAAACGGCGTAACGGACGAGAACGACAAAATCAGCGGCGTCGGCGCGCTTTTTCATTACGGCGCTCACCGAAGACGCAATGCGAGTGGCGTCAAGTCTGGTAGCACCTGATTCACTCGATGCGGTTCCGTACGAGCGTTTGCGTCGCTTTCGATGCCCATTTTATGATCAAGCGGAGCGTGTTTGCCGAGCGCTATAACTTCTACCGCGCGGAACAGCGGCCCGGGAAGATGTGGCAGAGTGGGCGCGCGGGTGCGCACTCGCCCGTTACTGCAAATTTCAAAGTAAAGCTAGACATCATGCTCAGAGACAGATTTATCCTCGGTCTGCAGGATGTGAGGGAAAGAGAACGCTTATTCACGGAAGATGCTGGCAAGATAACATTCGTGGCAGCGGTGGAGCTGGTTCAGTCCGTACAGTGCGCGGCTGCGCTGATGCGCAGCCGGGATAGCGGCGGCGCGAGCTACGTCGGCGTGTCTGCGTTGAAGACGGCAACCGACAAGGTGCGCCACTGAGAGCCGCGTCGAGCGAAGTGGCGGCGGCGCGCGGTCGACGTCCGAGGCGCGCCGTTGGTACTTCCAGTGTTCGGTGTTTCGTGTGGGAATGCGAATCACAATGCAAAGAGTGTAGATTTTGCGAACTACAAGTGTAATAAGTGCAAAAAGGGGCATTTGCGACGCATGCGTAGGGAGAAAGGAGACGCCAGGGCTTCCACTATTTGGCGGCGGAGCTCCGGGAGATGTTGAAGGCGATAAAAAATGTTATAATATTAAATGTGTAAACGGTTCGCCTTTGTTTGTGGTCGTAACACTGAACCGGTTGAGCATCGAATGCGAGGTAGACAGTGGTAGTGCTGTGTCAGCTATGTCGAACACGTTCTATACCGCCTACTTCAAACACCAAGCCTTAAGTCGAATTAACGGTAGTTTGCGCTGTTACGACGGATCACCGATAACGCCCCGCGGAAGTTGTTCACTATCGGTTACCTACAGAGGGCGCACGAAACAAATAAAATTTTATATTATTGACAATGGCTGTCACGTCCAGCCCGCGCCTATCCTAGGGCGTGATTTTATGTCAGAATTTAATTTAGGTATAAGTGAAATGAAATATATAGATAATCCGGTAATTGAAGAAACAACAGTAGCGAAAATATTAATGAATAAATTTCCGGCCGTTTTCTCAAATAAATTAGGTAAATTAAATAAATTTAAAGTTCAGTTACAACTTAAGCCCGATGCTAAGCCTATTTTTTTCAAACCGCGACCGGTCCCGTTTGCATTAAAACCGAAAGTAGACGAAGCGTTAGATAAATTGATCGAAACGGGTATTTTGAAAAGCGTAAATTACTCTGATTACGCAACTCCTATCACACCGGTATTAAAGTCGGACGGTACGGTGCGTGTGCGGCGATTACCAGTCACTCTGAACAAAGTGCTGCACATCGATAGCTATCCGCTACCACGAATAGAGGAGTTATTCGCACGCCTACATGCAGGCGGTTTCAGCAAGCTCGATTTATCGATGGCGCATATGCAACTCGAACTGACTGAGGATTCGCAGCCGCTCACTTGCATCAACACGCACCGCGGTCTTTCCAATTTACGCGACTGGTTTTGGGTTATCGTCAGCCTGCGATATTTCAAAACCAATGGAACGAATATTTGGAATGGAATGTATATTTTAGACGATATTTTAATATCTGGGCCAAACAAAGATACACATCGGAAAAGATTAAATGAAGTATTAAATAGATTACAAGAAGCGGGGTTAACCTTACAGAAAGAAAATGTGTTTTTTTTTTTTCAAAAGTCTATCGAATACTTAGGCTTCGTGATAGACAAAGATGGACTACATACTTCTCCGAAAAGTCAAGGCTATCAAAGAGGCCGAACCTCCGAAAAATGTTTCGCAATTAAAATCGTTTCTCGGTTTAGTTAATTATTATCGCCCTTCGTTCCGCGCATGTCACATATATTAGGCCCTTTGCACGATTTGCTAAAAATGGGTGCAAAATGGATGTGGTCGGAGGCGCATCAGAGCGCTTTCGAAACGGTAAAACGCTTGATCACAAAATGGGCATCGAAAACGACTCCAATACGACATCATCATCGCCGGATGGCGGTGAAGAAGGCGGGGATACCATGGACCGTGGTTATGACAGTGGGAGGCCGAGAATGAGGACGCGAACTCGGGCCCCGACCCGAGTGGACGCCGCCTCCGCACCACCGCGCGAGATTGCCCTCTCGCCGTCAAAAGTAAATTTAAGTCGTCGACTTCGGCGTTGACGGGAAAAAGAGAATTTGTTAATATTTTATATAGAGGAAAGTTCATAATTTTGTTTGTTCATTTTGTTTGTTCGTTTCGTTGTTATAATTAAAAAAATATATATTTTTGTATTGTATAAATTAGGGGTGAGGGAATGTAGTATATATGTGGGTAGGATGTCAGTTTGCAATAAACCTCGGAATAAAGCAGACATGTAGTTTTCGTACATAACAACTATATTGCTCAAGTGCGCCAGATCAAACGGCACAAGAAGGGCATGCAGAGACTTAATTCGGCAAATGTGATTTTATTTTATATGAAAAAATAATACAATTGAAAGCAAATTAGAAACGAATCAAGATTTTGTAAGTCTTAATTTAAATGTGATCCACACTCTGCACAAAAATACCTTATTTTTTAAGTCATAGTAACAAAATTATGGAACGGGTGTATTTTATATTGGTTATTCCCATATTTTTAAGAAAAATCAACTGATTCATTACAATATAAAAGACGAATTTTAAAGTTCTTTGCCATTACTTGTCACGAAGATGTTGTAAATTATTAAAATTTACCCAAATTTAAATTACCCAAGAAGAACAAGGTGGCGTAGTGGTCAGCACTCCCGCCCCACCGGCGACGCAAGAGCCGGGAGTCTCTACACTTTTGAACTACACAGGTCGCGTCTTTCCAAACCAGTCATCTGTCACTAGACAAACGCTTATTTGAATGTGTAATTTTGTGGGCGTAGAACTGGCTTCCGGATTTATGAATGTAGAAAATACTTGTCCAACAGCTTTGATGTTTTATATGGTTTAAAGTACGAGTTGAAATTATCGATTAGTTTGATTTTAAATTAATGATTCGGGTGGGAGCCGTAGACATTATAGAAGTTTGTGTTTGTTTCCATAAAGGACTTTTATTAAACTATAACCAATAGTCCACGGCTGTCATTCCATGGTTGTTTAGGTAAGGGTTTTAATGCATAGAAGACTTACGGGCAGGCTTACCAAATTTCTCTGGCCCTTGGGTCAAGTCGAGGAACCAACACTTTTATCTGTTATAGACTATATTTTATTTATTTACTACTGTTTGTATTAAAATTCAGTTCTGGTAAAACATACAATAAGTTATATCTAAAATGCAAAACAAAAACATTTCGCGTCAACCTCGGTGTCCTGTGTCATCTTGGCCGACAACCTTTTTCTTTATAATGGCGTCGCGACACACGTCTCGTTGAGTTCGGATACGCCACAGTTGTATCACACAACAATTAGATGTTTGAAGATTAGATTTAAATTGCTCCAGAACATAATTTTGTTTATGATCTATGGGTGTTTTCCTATCCAAATGATTAACTAAATAATTAGCTAAATATCCAAAAAAAAAAAACAAAACCATGTTATTGATAATACTTCACATAAATTTTTGTCTAAATTTGGAAAGAGAAACCGAAATCTCTAATGTTATTAGTTCTACTTCTCTGTTTTAAAATATTTATATACGGAAAAATAAATATTGATATTACTCTGTCACTATCTATCACGAATCCCTTTTTCAATCTGAAATAGGCATGTGAGTTGTGAGAGGCATGGCTCTACGGCCTCATCAACAAGTGTCGTTCATGCGTACACACAGAGCGCCAGACACCTACGGTCATCATCAATGGCGGGGAGTAATCTTTTCTATCTAGCAAAACCTAGTAATGTTTGTCTCTTTCCGGCACCAAAAAATATTTATGACTGTTGTCCTAGCTGATCTGTGGTTTTGATATGTCATTTTTAATTGCATTGAAACGAGTAATTTGAAAGACTGTTCACCCTTCAGGCCATCTCTGACACTTTCCTCTATGATATTTATCAATGTGTATTTGAAGTCCTTAAGTTATAAATATTGTCCATGAGTGTTTGAGCTCAAAAATTTGAAAGACGGGTGACCTTGCAGAGCGTACCTGAAATATTTTTTTTGATTTTGAGCAGCTTTACGGTATCTTACACCATTTTTTAAATAGAAAAAGGTGACCGAGTAACAAATATCAGTCCATTAAGAATTGCGGATGCTGTTTTGAAGAAATTTTTTTTCGAAAATTTCATTAACATATCTCGAATCAATTAACCGGTTTCGATGAATTATACAATGATCGATGTGTTTTTAAAAAAATGTAATTGGTTAGATTTTGGAATTAATTGGTAGAGTAGTTTCAAAAAATATTCTATAAAAACAGTTGCTAAAAAATTTTTCGCCAACATCACTTGAACAGGTCTATAGATTTTCAAGCAATTTATGACAGTCGATACAACTGCTTGGGAATAAGAGCTGATGAGATTTTGGTGTTGATTGATAGTCTTAAAGATAATTCTACAAACATTTTTTCTAGAAACTTTATTTTTAAGATTCCTTCAAATCTGCCTGTGGAAACGATGTAATGTTTCAGAAAGTCTAATTTGAGTGAATCACTTAAAAATGTCTCAAACTGTGTTTCAATCAATTGATGTATTAAAAACTTAGGAGAGGTTTACATATTTATACACAAGACACGCAAATATATACAATGCGCGTGCATTGCGCTTGCACCCCTCCCCACACACGCAAGCACGCACGCATACCGCGTACATCCGTACACACATACACAAAGACGTTATTCGGATTATGGTCTAAATAGACCCCTAGAACGCTACAACGTTAAGATCTGATGATAACTTAATTTTTGAGAATCGGATTTAATTTTATGAAAATTTTAAATTTTCATTACGGAAAGCTAAAAATTTAAGAGTAGCTTTCACACATTAAATTGAGGAGTGTTTTTTTCATTTCTGTACATCCCCCTATTGGGACTGTCAGTAAATTGATTTTTCAAAACGCTCTAAATGATTTTCGACGATTTTGTCTTAGAACTTTTGGGGTTTACTATCTTCTAAACCGCTAATTTCGAACTGTTAATCTAACTTTAAAGATATTTTAATTTTGTCGTAATTAAAATATTGGAATTAGATCCTTCGTGCAGTCAGCCCTCGGACGTCGCTCATCGCTGATTTCCGTGACGTACAGTCTTGAGCGCCTGCAAGTGGCTGGCACACGCGCTCGTGACCGGGTCGTCTCTCGCAGTGAGGGCCGTCCCCGCGCCGCCCGCTCCGGTTCTCGGTCGCCACTCAGGAGCTTACCTTCCCCGGTGGTTATCGGTTCCATGAGCGATGTGGATTGCCCGTCGCAACAACTAACTGATTCTACGAGTTAAGAAACTCATATGAGCTTACATTTAAATTTTCTGGGAAATTCCAATATAATGTATATGGAGACACTATTTGTTTCAGAAGCTTTAGTTTATTAATTATACATGAATTCAAAATTGTGTCGTTTTGCTATTAACTTTAATTATAATTCAACGGAAACTCTGTAAGTTTTCATAAAGTTGCTAGAATGTTTGAAAGTTATTTTATATAACAAAAAAATATACGTGGATAATTTATATATTCACAAGCATCGCATGGCAACGGTACTGTGCCGAAATTGCTAAAACAAAGAGTAGCACAAAACGTTCATCGGTAGGTATACATTTAGCTGCAATTTGATATCCAGCCGACTACGCAGGCCGCCCGCGCCTCCCGCGCCGCCCGCGCCTCCCGCGCGGCCCGCGCCGCCCTGGCCGACCTCGCCTCCCGCGACGCCGCGTCGCCCGCGCCGACCTGCCACGCTACAATGTTACTTCGCAGAAACACGAGGTCAGCTTTTGTTTTGCGGCGCGGGCGTTGCCGACAGTAAACATCCGGTGACCGACACGAAGTTATCGACTGAAGTGTCAATGGGATACGCTAACTGAATCAAGAAAATGTAACGATATGAAAACGAAAAGAAACCAGTGCTGCGGTCGGTAGCTTCATGATGTATGACATCTAATCTCGGTGTTTATCACGTTTTGCATTGTGGTTTTACGCGTTTTGCCTGAGAAGGCCTGACGCTCGTCTCGACGTGTCGTAGCGCCAGAGATTTGTTTGAATAATTCTATTGGATTAAATCGAACTGTGCACGCTTTTCACAATGTCCTCATATTTCCGTCGAATTTGTATAATTAGTCCCACTGAATATTGTAAAACGAGAGAGATAAGATAATGTGAAAATACCCACCAATACGGGTGTGGTTTGAAAAAACTGTTCTAAAGACGTTAAGTTTTAGCAGTTTTTAAACAATATCAGTGCAAAAGTAATCAAAAATACTACATAACAATAAATAAATAAACAAAATATAAAATCTCGTCTTGAGAAAAATTCAAAAAATAGGTAAACATAAATTAATTTTCTTACTATATATATATATATATATACACACTAGCTTCTACCCGCGGCTTTGCCCGCGTGAACTTTGAACACATTCTTTATCTTGTGTATCGACCGTTTATGATCTCAATCCCAATCCTGATTTCGATACCGATTTGTCTCACTTTTGACTTTGATCGCAGTCTCGCTTTTAATTCAGAACCCGGTCTCGGACTAAGTAGATTAGGGTTATGAAGCCCGCTCTGATTTCTGACCTCGGCACTGTTCCTTATTACGATTCCGAACATGCTTTTGGTTCTAATTTTAATTCCACACTCGATTCCAACCATGGTTCCGTTCTCGATTCCGTCCTTATCCGGTCTCGACTTTCGATTCTGCTCTTTGTCTTGTTTGCAATATCGATTCCGCTACCGCTCACGGTTCTGATTTGAACGGAGCTACTACCAAAAAGCACCTCAGCCCGCAACATTTCTTCTAACATATTTGCCTGCACTGCCTACTGCCGAGGTTTCATCACAGATGAGAAACCAAGGACAAATATAGGTGGGAAGTGATCCCAGTTCAATATTCGAAATCAGGTACCTACCTTAATCTCTTTGTACAAAAATTGATTGTGAACATCATTAAATTTGACTATATCTCTTTTTTCGGCACTTGCTGTCGGTTGGCGTCCATTACTTACTCTGTAATCATGTACAATGTTTATCATATGCCCCAATTGACAAAACAGGTAATTTAGATCTAAGTTGAACCCTATTATCGTCAGAGGTCACATAAAAACAACCATACGCCCTGAATTTCATGTCTCATTGAACATAAATTAAATATTCTGCATTGTATCTTTATGCTTTTATTTATTTTTATTGACAAACTCACTAATAAAAAATACAGCTATACATAAGTTATAAAAAACACATACACAAGCCAAAAAACAGATAGACAAACAGTTGCCTATTATTTACGCAATCACATGTTTTTACTGTCCGTACACAAATTTTCATCAAGATCAGAGAAACCTTTTTAGTTATAGAAAAACGTACAGACAGACAAACAGAAAAATCGGAAAACAATAGCCTACTATTTACGAAGTCAAAGGTTCTTACTGTATACCAATTTTAATCATAATCGGTCAAACCGTTCTAACGTTATAAAAACACACATAAACAGACAGACACACAGTAAAACAACAGACAATGGCCTGTGCGCAACTACATTTTATTATTGTATACCAATTTTATTTCGATCGTCGGAGACGTTCTTGAACTATAAGAAGATATACAGGGACAAAAATAAAAAAAATAGTAAAACGTGAATTACTGCATCATAAAATGATTATCTATCATAAAATTAGGTGAAAAAAATAAATGTACAGACAGAGCCAATAAAATTATATATATTAGGGAGGTCGTTAAAAATTAAATTTCTTGCGACGTCCCCTAAAATGCTACCTTTTGATGAAAAAACAATAAGAAAGTTTTTAATTTTTTTTTACTCAAAATAACTCGTGCCTCAAGACGATCGATGTTAATTTTTAGGTATACTAGTGATTGTAGCATATTAGTATTGTTGGTAATTTATCGACAGAGAATTATTTGACGCCTTTAACCAAGGTGTCCAGTGCATGCACATCCTTATGTTTTAGACATTTTCATGAAAATAACTCATACGTAACTGCTTACAGACGTATAAAAGGCCCAAAAATATAAGAGAAATTAAAACTTGAGCTTGAATGACGAAATATTTTAAACTTTTTATGAAGCTATAACTGGAAATTGATCACTTATAATGATAATATTGAAGGTTTTTCGTTGTTAACACTGTTTCAATCTTAAAATAATTATTACTTCATATTTAATACGATAATTCCAGAAAAAAAAAATTATGCTCAAAAATTTACTTGGACCGACTTGAGGCACGTGTTATTTGGCGCGCGCTTGAAATTTAACATTGGCATCTTTTTGTAAAAGATAGCTTCTCGCTGTGCACCGTATATACATTCTTATACAAATTTAGAAGTAGAAGCGGTTAGAATGGTGCCGTTACATACAACTAAATTTAAAAGGCTCCTTTCAATGCGTTCACGATGTCGCTATGGGCGAAGGAACCTGGATTCACAGCAATGGATCCTGCATTTATCAGGTTGACCGAAACGAAGTGTCAGTCGATCCTGTGGCTATTTCAAATTAAACCAACGCCAATCAAAACGAATTAAGCGAATAAGAAGTGTAGGCCGTACAGGCAAAGTTTTTGTTTTATGAATTAGTTATCTGGTGTCGGTACCCTTAAGAAATTAAAGGAGCATCAATGCTGAGTGATGTGCTACTAAATGTTTGCCAGAAGTTTTGCTGCTACGAACAGCAAGTTCCGATCGAATCCCGGCCTCTGTAGGATACCATTTAACTACGACGACGCGTCGGTGCGTGCGCTCGTTACAAACGGACTGGACCGCCGGTCAAGCCTCTGGATCGCTTTCTTTGCAGTTAAGATATGGCATTGGGTGACGTTTTTTTTCTTTAAAAACAGAAACGATAACAGCTTTGATTACCGGAATATACACTAACTATTTGAAAAAAGGTTTGAAGAGATGTCTGATGCGGACTGGAAAAAATTTTGACGAACTGGTTTAGCTTTGTGTAGAGAAAGATGAAAAGTTCCTTGAAAACGTATAATAAAAATGTAATATATTTGTAATAAGTATATAGTAGAAGAAAATAAACCGCTATTTTTTTAATGCCCGGAGGACATATGTACTCATAATGCAGTAAGCTTTAGTCACATAAATTTATGTATTTTAGTAGACTAATGTATGTAATATATAATAATTCACGAGAATTAGTTCTATAACTAAGTTTATAAGTTTCAACAAATTAATTACATTAATTAAAATAAATATGCGATTTTCTTGCGTACCACAAAATATTTAAAACTAAAATTTCCTTCAATTTTTCTTTTTTTTTCTAATACCATTTAACATGATTCTGCACGTGTTGTGTTACCGTAAAGAAACCTCTTTTATACCGTAAGTAAGCCTCCTTGCAAAACTCAAAATATCTCTCTGAGTTTTCAGATAAAGAAATAGATTTTATTAATATTGTTTGTGTATAATATTATAGTTAATTAATATTATCTAAATAAGAACAACTTATTTCAGTGTCTCAAACAAGCTTGAGACAATAGAACTGAGAAATGATTTTAAAATAATTGTTTTATATCATTGGGTATTAATGTTCATACAATTTACTTTTGATTAGTAAAAATAGCGGAAATATCATAACATTTGGACGTCATGTATTCAACTAATGAAATATTTTTAAAATTTGGAGATGCATTGAACGCTCGGGGTCATAGTGGAATCAAAGAGTTTAACATCGGGTGCCCGCGATGGGCGGTAACAAAAGTCGATCCGCCGGATGCGTCGGCGCAACGACACACCGCGTGAAATTCTCGAAATTGCACACTTCAACCTGCGCGACGGTGCGTCACTCCGTACGCGCGACACTCTGCATTAATGTTTGTACCATCATTAAAACGATCATACAATGTTGCAGAGGGCTACAACGTGAGGCTTCTACACCTACACTTTAATGATAACACGTTCTCGACGACCCACAGTAGAACTCGCATGTTTTGTGATTAGTACTGCATCTAACATCTCTCCGAAAAACTTCCTAAAGCAGCGTTATTCATAAAACATGATGCGATGGAAACTATTGAGGCGTTGTTATACATTTTTTTTCTATTCCCACGTCACTTAACTACACATTTAAAAACAGTTTATTCCGAATCCGATAGTGCAAGGGAACGAATGCATTTATAAATGTTTTGTCTAAGTGCGACGACCTAAAACTTTACCCTGCCTGAATATAACGAAAATATTCCATAACGATTGCGAAATCGAAAACAATAATAAAATTAGTTGCGATGTTGCAAGAACGCAAACCCAGCACCCCGCCACGGCGGGGCCTCGTGCTCGAACGTTTCCAGAAAACGTACTTCGCCCGACCGAGTTTCTTGGTATTGCACACATTAGCAGATGTATTTTCACATAAGGCAAAGTGACGTCGACACAGCGAAAGGGTGACCATGTTTTTTAAATTCGTTTTGTAGTAACCTCAACTATTGATTGCTTAATGGACGTTTTAGAAGTTATACTTCTTTAGGCGCGTTATGAAAAAATGATAAGAGTGAAATTTTAAGATGCGCGCGCATCAGTGTAACAGAAAATTAACAGGTTGAAGTTAGCCGCTAAACCGTTCATTAAATGCTACCAACAAAACAGAAAGAAACTCACATATTTCTAGTTTCTACATTCACAATACGTGTTTTAATTTCCTTGAAGTGCGAATTATATATGTGCTAATAAATTATAATCAATAGTGATATAAATTGAATATTTTGATTAATATTATTTACTATTCGTAAATATTAGTGACAAAAATTGTGCTTATATTCTTTTTAAGTGGTCCAATATAATTGAGGTAAACTATCTGTGTGTATTATTTATTGATATAAATTACAATATTATTATTTAATATAATCAATACTAAATATGATTAAATTGATAATGTTTAATATTTATTATTTGCATTCGATTAAAGACTGTTTTTAATGATTCAAAAAAGAAGTATAACTTCTCACGCGCATACATGAGTACACACACCTATTTTTTAGTATAACCTCCTTTAGATACTTTGGAGCTATCTGTTTTTAGTACTGGTTTTTCTAAAACGTTTGTTTTTAATATATGAACGTAAGCACAAATATAGCACGGGTGTTCAAAGAAACTCCAGAACTATATCATTCTCTGAAACATTGTGTCAAACCATAATATCAAGCTACACTCAAAAAAGTCCATCAACGTAATGTCAACAAAAGTATAAGCAAAATGTTAATATTTGTGTTCATATATACTTGATAATTGTTGAATGTTCGTTAATTGCAACTTATTCAGAAATCATGAAGTAAATTTATTAACAAACGAACAATTAACACAAATGTTAATACAGCATTTGCTTTCATTGACGGTGTTTTAATTGTAATGAAGAAACCTTCAACAAAATTCAAGTTTCTATGAAGTTTCCATTTAAAGAAAGACATAATGCCTTTATATTTATTTAGATTTTAGCTTTTACCGCGATTTTGCGAACTTGGACTTATAATAAATTCCTTTATCTTTTACGATCTCATTTTCAGTAGACTATTTCGAGGATGCATAATCAATATAATGAATAACGGGAATGAGAAAAGCAGGTTCAGGATCGCTAGCGAGCGCGAGATCTGATTCGGAATCGAGATTGAGGGCGCGAACAGAATTTATTCAACAAAAGATATGAAGGAATTTCCTTTATGGTGAACGCTAGTATCTTAATACTATTTTTAATGATGGCAAAGTCATGTTTGTAGAGACTACTGATTTTAAATGAGATCACTGTATAACGAAATACATCTCAACGGGGTTGCGTATTTTAACCAAACGACAAGTGAATTCATCGATAAGTTGCCTCAAAAGATAGACTATTTAGAGAAGCATCAGCTCACAACAAACACTTCACACGTACACCTTTATCTTGTTTCTTTGTTCACTGCTGGACTGATTCTGTACAGTTGCCAGATGCAAATATTGTGCTTGTTGTAATAAAATATTTAGTTATTGTCATGCGTCGTTTTCCTAGTTCGTACTAACGACAGTGGCGTGTGTCGCGGTGCAGCGGCGGCGACGGCCGAGCGGCGGCGACGGCGAGCTCCAATCCTGACCAGGGGTGAACCGATCGACGGCTTTACAGTTTAAGTCCAATTAAAGCACTCGTTGCGTAAAGCGTTCCTAGTTGTCGGTCGCCATATATACGACGTTGTCATAACCTCGAGACATGGACAGCCGCACGGTTGGCGCTGAGACAGCATGGAAGGGTTTCCTTCCATGCTCGGAGTCCCTTCAATTTTAAATGAAGGAGTCGGGGAGGAAGAAAGGGGAAGGGAATAGAATGCGCCTGCGATGGGGTGTATGAACTGACATAAAATAATACTTATCCTGCGTAGATGTAGACATTGTCACGAAAGTATGCAGCTATTTATGGGAATTAAATGGATATTCTAAAATATCTTTAAATAGGACATTTTTATTACAGTGCAAAATGATTGCCACACTACTGACTAAAGCTTGCATGTACATGAAGCTCGACTGCGCGTGGCCTAAGTCATTCGTTCTTGCGCTCGGAGCAAGAGGTCGCTCAAGATGGAAAGAAAGAATATAGTGCCGCCGACTCAACCACGCCGGATCTGCCGGCGTCCGCGCTTCTGGATCTGAAGGTTTTAACAGCGAGGAACTCGCGTCGCGACCGTCTCTAAAAGTGTCATTGAAACTTCGTCCGGAAGTACTGGAGCAGTTGAGGAAGAGAAGGGAGGCGAAGGAGGCGAAGGATGCAAAGGGAAATAAAGGAGGCGATGGAGGCGTTGGAGAAGGCAACGAGGAAGTGATGGATATTTTATTTGAGGTTAGCCCTTATTTATATAACATTCATAGGATTTGATGCATTTTAAGATCAGTGTTGTATTTGGAATATTCGAAAAGAATTTATAACGATAAATTTTATCTTTATCTTATGATCTCGGTGGACTGATTTATTACACCAAACTTAACCCTGTGCTGAAACTTGTTTCTGTCTGCTTATCTGTATAAGTTACGGCTGTTTTTAGTAATATTCATCTTTGTCATTTGAAATCCAATACAATTACATAAGTTCCATTTTCGGTAATCATTTAATTTAGAGCTTATAACTTTTTAAGAATTTTATTAGGTTTGAAAATATTATTATTATACATGGTTTCTATTTTTTAAATTGTATTTTGGTTTGCGTGTTGAATATCATTCAAAATATCTTCCTTTCGAGATATAAAAATGCCCCCTCCTCTTATCTCAAAACTTATAAGCCACATGGCCAATATAATTCGTAATCGTAGAAAGTCTGACGTTATTATATGATAACCTAATAGTGTAAAAAGTAAAGCAAACTGTAACAGTCTCCGAAGAAAATACAATCTCTTTTTCTTTATATTGAAATATACTTTAATATATATATATATATATATACACAACCTCACTGCACGTTACTCATAGTTTTTTTTTTTACGATTTTTATAAATACTGTTATGACATGAAGGCTTTATTTTATAGTGGCACACGACCTTCCCCATCTGCTCCCAACTTCTGTGTCTACTTTGAAGGCTGATGACTTCGTCTATTACAAATCAGCCCGTGACCGTGTTGTGGTCCAATCACCCCCTTCGAAAACTAAACTGTCAGCAATTGCCCTACCGAATGTCATATTGCATCGCTCGGTCGTTCACCCCGCGGTCTTTGACACCACGCTGACGTAGTTTTTAAAAAATAAAAACATTTCATTTTTTGTAAGTAGTCAATAATTAACTTATATGTATATTTCTTTTTTGCAGATGGTCTGCACGCCGTATCGCTGCGTCGTTCCCAGAAATCATCGTGTGCGTGCCAACGTCAACTGCGCCATCTTAAATTATATGTTCCAATTCTTCCAAATCTTGTAATAAATTTATCAATATAAAGTACTTTATTTCATTACATGTGTACCTCCTCACTGTGTCTTCGACTTTAGACCTATACAGCGACAATTAGCTAATATGATATGGTAATATTTAATACTTGATAAATTTGAGAATGAAATCTTTTGAGAACCGCTTTTCCTATTTTTTAATTAATAGACTAGTGATAACTTGTAAAGTATAAATAGTCGAATCAAACTCAAATAGTGATACAAGTGACCTCTTGTACCTTTTAGTCTGTCTGACGATCTGTCAGTTATAGAAAGATGTTAAACAAATTATTAAGGGGCCGTGTGTGCGCTTTTATGATAAGATTGGGATCTTAAATTCAAAATTTGCCATTTTCTGAGTTTAAACGTTTCATTAAAGAAGGTTATATGGCGAGGGCTATTATACCGTGTCAGAATATTTTAATAAAAAAGACCTTGGGATTGAGCTGCCCAGCTATCAGGTTGCTTTGTTATTTTAAATGTCAACTAAGTTACTTATTACTCAATACTTTGTATTGACGAGTAAAATAGCAAGCCTTGAGTTTCTTGCCCATTCTTCTCAAGGTAAATCAGCATACGGAGTGGATGGTAATGTCGGAAATAATTTATGAATGACGTATTTCAAAGTGTATTTTCATTACCTACGAAATAAATGTATTTTGATTTGATTTAATTTGGTTAAAACTTATTTAAGTTAAGTAAGTAAGGCAAGTAATATAATATGATTAAACATTTTATTTCTATATAAAAATCTAGAAAAAATAGATTGTTTTAAAGGTTATGGATATTATAAAGCATAGTTTTTCCTTGTAATAATCGAGCATTTGTATACGTATTTTCTGTGTTTATTATTCACATGTGTTGTAACTCCTGTCTTCTTTAAGATTCGTTTTAGATATAAGTCGCGTACTATGAAAATATAAGTTTAGTGATACCCAATGATAATTTCAAAATACAAAATGTAATAAAATAAATGTATCCCAATTTAGAATTTTTCATAAAGGGAAGGCATTACAGAGAATCATGTAGCTCTTTTAAAAACCAGCGTTTTACAAAGGACATCGCAGTAGAGTATAAAATATGTGGTGTTAGTAAAAGGCAATTGAAATTTCCTCAGTGCTCATGTACCTGGCGACCTATAGGCTAAGTTGTACTATACTCCGATCTGACAACTTTCGGGTGTGTTTCTCAGTCACCAGATTCTAAATATTTAAGTCATTGTCTCAGCATGACTAGTGTCCCTAGACTAGAGTCCCTCCTTATGACTGTCCCTTTCATTCATCACCTTGTGCGAGAAGGACAGTACTATAGAGGAATTCTTGTCTAGGGCGTCATGGCAGACGCGCAGCACGTTGTCGCATCAGTACTCAAAGCTCAGGAAACTTTCCTGCAACGTGAATTGGTGAATTTGTGTCTATAACACAGAATGCACATATTATTAACACAGATTATAGAAACAAACGGAATGTTCGCTTGACATTTTGTTTCAAAAATACCAAATAATTTTATTCCCCATTTTTAGTTTCCATCAGATAGTTAGAGCAAAAGTAAGGAATATAAGAATATAATAGCGAATTTTGAAACATTTATTCAACAATATTGATACAACCATTTTTCCACTTGGCATTCGTCCGGATAAAGTTCCGTTCATAGAACTACTACGTACCCGAAAATATGAAGTATTGTGTTTGTGTGAAAAGATCTATTTGCGAAATTAACGTTTGCTATCAAGCGTGTCTGTAAATGAATAACTGTGCGAAATCAAGTTCTTGGTTGTAAGGTTGATACAAGTTCTTCTTGTATCAACCTTTACATGTATATGTACACATGTATACCATCAGCTATTTGTGGTTCTGCGTAGGAGCTTAAATTAATTAATCACACGCGATATCTACGAAAATCACCGCCTTGACATCTAATGCGGCCCAGTCCGGTACAAGCCCGATCCAGGTTTGCGTTTTAATTCTCTTACTGTTCCGGCTACCACCTTGACCTCGTTCCTCGTTCCTGACACTAACTCACATTGTGTGCACACAGATCTATGTCAATTACTTCAATATCTTATATCTGTTATCATATCATCGACCTAACCTCACGTATTCGTCAGGGCCTCTTCTAGAACATCCTTGTGAATTTGCTCTTAACAAGAAATCGTTTTGACGTGACAACGTCTTAAATTAGGTTGCGGCTGGGAGTCACTTATGAAAAGTGTAACGCTCGGTAACGTTACGATGAGTCACCGAACGAGAGAGGCCCGCCGAATGCTGCGTCTCTCTCCCACTCAACTATGATCGGTCTGCCGCGCGCGCTAGAGAATTAGTGCATAGCTTGCAAATGTATTGCAAGTTATTGTATGTATATTTGTATATAAATACGTATGTATGTGTAAAGGTAAAATAAAATTTTGTTAATATGAAATTCAGTGCGAGATTCTTTGTATAAATTAATGTTTTAAATATAATTCTTTGTATAAATAAATGTTTTAAATTGTTACTATTATTTCATCCTTCTTCCTACTATACGAATGAATATTCACATTAAAATGATTTTACCACTCAAAGTCGTTGTCACGTAAAACTTTCGCCCGTATACCGACTTTACAGGCAACCAATTTTAAGATGAATTTTGATTTTAGAACCGGAGCTTTTTTCGTAACCTCCATATAAAACTAACCTTTAACAAAAAGTTGTTTTTATATTCGAATCTGAAGTGATAGAAAATATCGTTATATAAAATATGGCAATAGAATTTTTAAATATTCATGTATTTCTAACATTTGCACATAAATCAACAATAACTAGTTTATTACTTAATTAGCCCTTAAATTTGTTATGATAAGGCTTTCCATAAGCTTAACAATGTTACATAATCTAAACTTATGAATAACCCAGAAAAAAATTAAATAATTAATTTTTCTTTTAAACATAATAAATTCTACAGGATTAGATTTGTTTGTTATCCTTTCAAATTAATAGGAAGTAAATAAAAATATGACTCAGTAAACTAAGAAGATGATAAGATTTAAGTAAAATTTGATTAGTATAAAAAAGTGCGACGGGAAAAAAAATGTTACTTATTTAAGTTAACTGTCACTTTGGATAACATGTTTTGATAAGTCGTTTACATTATATAATAAACTATAATTAGGGGTATATACATATATATGGATGGCCTTCGTAATCGTTGTCTGGTCGGTTTTTAGGGTTTCGTCGCCAAAGTGGCATAAACAAAACCCTTATAATTTCATGATGTCCGTCTGTCCGTATGCTACAGGCATTTTACTCAAAAACTACAAGGTATATAGAAGAAGTTTGGAGTTTAGATATCTTGTATAAGCCGCTAATAGACCATGTTCAAAATAATTTTCTTTAGAAGTATTTATTAAGCGTTGCCTTTGTAATTTTTACATTTTTTTTGGACATATGGTTTAGAAAATCAAGGGGAAGGCACAATTATTAATTAGTCCTACTTTCAAACCAATTATTTCAGAAAATATTCACTTAACTTCAAAACTTGTTTACAAACTTGCTTAAAAACTTACTTATAAATCTTAAAGGGTTTTTAAAAGAATTGTCTAAATACGTGCCACAAGTTGAGGTTTACTAATTTTTTTTTTTCAGCTTCTAATACATATATGGAATGGAGCGCTCCACTAGAAATATTTTATTTTTGTTATTTAACTAAGAAACTAAGTAGAGGCTTATACTATACACCTATACTCTGAATTCCATCCTTATACATCTTGTAGTTTTTGAGTAAAATGTCTGTGACATATGGACGGACGTACGGACAGACGGACATGACGAAACTATAAGGGTTCCGTTTAGCCATTTTTGCTCGGAAACCTAAAAAGCGTAATAACGTAGTTTTTTCATCTCTAGTGTGCTTCTTTATAGTAATGACTACGGAACCCTACACTGAATGTTCCGAAATGCTCTTAACCAGTTTTTATTAAGACTGTGTATCGCCCGAGCGCATCGAATCGGTGCAGCAGGTATTGGCGGGGCAATGCGGGCGTCAGGGGCGGCAGGCAGGGCGGCGGCGGCGAGGGGCGGGGCCTCTGATGCTGACGAAGCGGCCGGCGTCATTAGCCCGTACGTTTTTCTGAAATGATGCAGCAGAACAAGATGGACGAAAGTCGAGTGGAATATAGGAACTGTTTACAAGGAACTATTTGTATATAATGATCGCCGTTAGATTTGTGTTCGCAACGAATGGGAAGAAGAAAAGCTGAGTAGAAAGCGCGCCGGCAGCCAAATGCTCCCCATGTATTTGTTGTGTATAAAATAATATTGGTCTGTTGTTTTGATAAATTTTACTATGGTTATAGAGAAAATTAAATACATGTGGCGTCATACTTATAACGCAATGCAATCGGCCTTAACTATTTTCATGTGAATAGATTATTTGTTTTATAATAAAATATTGTCACAGAATGCAATGCAATGTTTTCAATCATTAAATATTTGGCGAATAATAAAGAAATGGCTTCTTTGTTAAAATGTTTTAATATAACTTGGCGTTTTTAGCCTTTATCCACTTATACCGGTCGTGGCGGCCCCTTTAAAATACGACGCAAGCGCTTTCGACTGATCGATCCGAAATAATTCGATTCCAGAAAATGTGAACATTAAATATCACGGCTCCCGTACCATCTCGACATAGACGAGGCGATTGCTGATGGCGTAGATGATTTAATGCAATGCTAAAAAATGCCTATGCGTCGATTGTTCTGAGAAATTTGTAAAATGAGACAAATCTCGGAAAGTCCATTGAGTTGCTCTTTAGAAGTAAATCTCGTATTTGCAATTCGATATTCGATTAAACATACATGAATTAAGTGCATGCTCTTCGTAAAAGACATAAGAATATCTTTAAAAAGCTATCACGAGAAACATGTAAGGACAAAAGTCAACAAAACAAGTAAAATGTTTATGTTGGTAGTCAGAGTTTGTTTTATTATTTATTTCCCTGAATAGGATTTGAAATAGGCGATCAAGGGTGTCTTTTCATGTGATCGCCGCGAAAAACAAATTCTGTTTGCTGAGTCTGATATTTTAACAACGGCCATATCAAAATAAAAATCTCTGGCTCGGACGGAATTCGAGCGTAAACTCTGAGTGACTACATGTCACGCGTTATTCTTTAAAGTAAGTAACTGCTCAGTTAGCACAACGATGCTTCATTTAACTGACCCAAATCCAGGTAAGTTGAAAACATTTTCTTTGGGGCACCCCATCGATAAGGGCGAGCAGCGGGCGCCAGCGTCGACACGACTGCAAGTAAAAGGAATTTGTATTTTAATTAATTACGTATTTAAACGTTTTGATTTGAACTAGGCCACGTACATGAATGCGGCGCAGCGGGCGTCGCGGTTGGTTGCGGGACGGGGAGGGGTGTAGAGCGGGGCCGGACGGGCGGACGGGGCGGCGGGGCAGCACAGTAGGTAAACCTGCGGTGAAACCGCTCCCAAACTGTCACTCGTAAACGCGGACAAGGCATTTACGAGTTGTCTTCAATGCAAAGTTATATCCCCAGCGCGCTCGGTGCGCAGCTTTGAATTCGCGTCCGCGTTCCCACAAAGCAGCGACACTGTCAAAGAAGTCCACGTTATTAATATATTGTTTTCTGTACAATATGCTTATGTATAATCTGTCATATTTTGCTTGGTTGATGATGTTATATAAGACTAAAGAATTCTGACTATTCAGGAGTAAGTTAATCCTAATGTTTTTATAACAAAACTCTCGATGAAATGTCACCATTTGACACACACAGTCTGCGCTATGAGACCTACGATAAAAGAACAGTATTTTAATTTACAGGTCGCCTCTGGTTCCGCATTCAATCATATTCCGTAGAATTTAATGAAACTGCCTTATACTAACTAACCTAACTAACCTACTAACCGGCGTACATTTTTACAACACACGTTTTGAAAAACCTTTTACTTATTTCAACCATTCACAAAACTTTTCATGTGCGAACGTGTACTATCAAGTGTTTAATTGTTGGTCAGTTCATTTTAAAGAATCGACGATAAAAAAAATGTATATAATATTTTCCGTCAAAAACCACACGTGAAAATGTAGTTACAGTTCCACGTTTCATTACACTCTTTATTGTAGTTGTTTAAAAATATGAAATGATATTATCCTAATCTTACTTAAAATCTAAACATTTTTTTAAGTTTGCAGTCGGCTTAACTAAGTACGATCGATTGTTTCTCATGAAATATATCTTTTTACATACTTGGCACCATGCACCTACATGTACCTACTACAGCAAAACAAAAGCCGGCACTTGAGCTTTGTCCACAAAGTTACCTATTATTTTAAAGTGGCAGACAATCTTCGCGATAAGCGTCCATCGAGTAGACGGCGATTTCAAGAACCATGGTATCCGACTCACATGTAGGTCGATTTACTATTATAGGGTTTGAAAACGTACCGAATTTAAATTATAACTAACCTCACTAGACGAATAGCTACATAAGAACAGAGACAGTCCAGTTCTCTGATAACTGTAATAATGCTGAAATATGACACGCTGTAATTATCGTGTTGATATTTGTACTTATTAGAATATATTATAACATTTATTAAACTATATATTAATGTGTTATCATAAATGTATCATTGGAAAATAAGTATGCGAGAGACTGGCCAAGGGCATTCAGAAGTCAAATAAAGTCAGACCAAGATTTGTATGAAGAAAATAACCTTTGTATCTATCTGCATATTTGTTTGTTTGTACGATGTATCTCTGGAACTGCTGAATCAATCACTATGAGGCTTTAAATATAAGCCTTATGTAGTTATTTTTAAGGTATCTATCCCTAAAATATTTGGAATTCCTGCCTGTCCTGAAAAATCCTTAAAATGGTAACATTAATTAAATATATAATTTAGAAAATTAAGGAGGGGAGGGGACAAAATTTATGGTGCTTTGAAGCGATTATTTCAGAAAATATTCACTTAACCAAAAAAACCGTTTAAAATCTATAAAGTTTTCTAAAATAACTACCAAAATATGTGCTAACATGCTTATGTTTGCTGAAAAGAATTTTATCGACTTCTGTTTCATGTTTGGAGTGCGCCCCCGAAATATTTAATTTTGTTATTTAACTACCAAACTAAGTAGCGGCTTAGTTTGGTATAAATTTATATAAAATTATACAAAATAAATATTAAAGTGGTATAAAACACTATAAATTTTATCAATGTACGTCTTGCGGTTTTTAAATAAAGTGCCTGTGACATGTGGACGGATGGACTTGATGATGAAACTATAAGGAATCCGTTTTTGCCATTTGTTCGGAACCTTAAAAATGGAGCAATCATTTTATATCCGTACGGGTGAAGCCGTGAATGAAAGTTATATGCAATATCAGCTATTAAGAGTTTATTTTATTAGGATTCCTAGAAATTACTAAGGACCCTTAAAGTTTAAACGATTTCAATAAAATTTTCTATGAAAATAGTTGAAAGTCAGTTGAAGGATATACCTACAATACATCTATTAAGGTTCTGTGAGAATCACCAAGAACTCTCGAGTTTAAACGCTTTCAATAATATATAGTATGGAAATAACTGGAAGCTCGTGAAATACTTAGGATAGATATTTTAGGGTTCCATGATAATTACTAACTTATAGTTCGGCTAACTTCTTTGAAATTCGGACAAGTTTTTCTTATTAACACAGAATGAGCATCTCAAGTGGCTTATGGTTGTGTGTTTGTTTTCTATGAGATAAATGAGCACTCTCATACTTTGACTGGTTTCAATGAAATTTGGCAATAAGATACCTTAATCTAAAGAAAACACTTAGCCTACATTATTTTTTACGATTTTTGGGTAAGTGTTCTATGAAATTATTGAAAAACAATAATTCGACCGATTTCGACCTTTTATTAACGTAGTTAGTCGTTTGAGGTTCTAGAGGAATTATTTAGAACTAATCTTGTTAACGTTGTTTAAGAAACGAGATTGGAACAAATTAGGAGTGAGAGTGTGACCGAAGACGCACTGTAGGCGGTGCGGGAGCGACCACAGGAGCCGCGGCGTGATGGGCACTACTAATAGAGATTTGTTCAAGTGCCGCCCACTTTTGCCCACAACCGCGGGCAAGAGTTTAAAAGAATAGGAAGTATCTGGTATTTGTATGTTTGTTATATTTTCATGACTAAATCACTGACCAATTTGATGAAATTTGCCAGAGAGATAGTTCGCATCCTGAAGATGGACATTTATTCCATTTTATTTCAGATTATGATATCAGAAGATATAGACGTTAATAAAAAGCAGCCAATAAAACTATACTAGCGGAATAATCGGAATAAGTGCGAAAAGTTTAGTCCAAGCGAGCGAAGTCGCGTATATGTACTATAGTTAGTACAGATACGCGGTTTCGTCCGCATTTAAAATCGATTTAGTTAAGCCGATCCCAAAATAGTTTCTATATAGAAAGATAATATCTTCGCGGAGTAATGTAATTGAGGCTTAGTTTGTTTTGACACTAAGATTTGCCCAAATCGAAACTGTGACCTACATCAGAATCAGAATAGAAAACGGGGTCGGTATTAGGATCGAAAATGGGACCAGAGTCAGAATCGATAGCGTAATGCGATCGGAATCAGATCGTCCGGGATAGAAATCCAAACTGACGTCAAGACCGAGAGTAATAATAAGACGATCTATCTAAAAGATGCAGGAATTCATTCTATTTATATATAGATAAAAATGCCAACATCTACTATTCGGGTACGCTACCTAACAGAAAAGGTAGAACATGAGCTACCGGGCCAGATAGTCGTCGATACTAAATTCATTAAGCAAGTTGTAAATAGAACGCATACATAGCTACACTTTGGAACACTCACACTCTTACTACCGCAGTACGTATTGGACACGTGAATAGATGTTTGACTAAGTCGGAGCTGCAGTTTGCGAAACGCTACCGCAATGGTTTCGTTCATGGTGTGTTATCGCGCGCGCAATTGTGTGCGTGTGCGCCTCGAATTGCTTGCAGTAGTTTCAGTTCACGCGTGCTACAACGGATGTTACGTAAACACTCGCTCAGCTCCCTAATAATAATTTAATAATTCGAGCTATTTAGAAACGCGAAAGCCGTTTCATTCTTGCAGGCCTCTTAACGTTTGAAGTAGTGCGTCACTCTTAATTTACCAAAAACAAGCACTGTCTAGAATTTTGATTGCCTCTTTGTTCGCGCCACTTTTAAATAGGCATGTACTGCTTCCTTATTTCCTTCCTTTTTCCACGCGTATGTCGAAGATTCGCCGTCTCCTTCTACCCGAACCGTGAAATGGATTTGTAAACGTAACGATCGATATCATTCGATCTTTTTTCACAAGAAGGTAAAATTACCGCCATCAACGCTATGTGACCCCGTGATGCAATAATGATATATTTCCCGCTATTTATTTGATAAAATTCTGCCTGCCTCGCCGGCGATTCGAGTGTGAGCAAACTTATTGCTAACTGTAAATTTTGGTGCCTGCAAGTGTTCCACCTAGTTGAACATCCTAAAGACAGGAGGATTCCTGACAGATCAGGCAAAGGGACGTCGAAAGCAACGAACGGTAGACTGTTTGCGACTCCAGAGACAGTGTTCCAATTCCTAATTCCTATTCGTGAGCTGTATCACATTTACGCATGCACTGTACGTGCCTATTGGATTTCTAAGGTCCCTATAACTATCCTTATAACACAATTATAGTAACAAAATAACAGTTATTGCGTATTATATAGATAACAACCTCATTGAAAAAAAAATCTAAGGACGTCCGTGTGTTTGTATGTTTGGATGTGGTGTGTGGTCAAGGTAACGAGATAATCTTTTTCACTTAAAACTTGCTTCCCCTAATTTCTTATTGAAACTGGTTGCGTTTATAACCAATTTCAAAAAAAGGAGTAGGTTTTCAAATCGGTTATAATTTTCTTATAAATTTGTTATCTCAGAACTCCGCCATTTGTTACCCGATTTGAAAATATTCTTTTTATTTTGAAGAATATACTTCCAGATGGATTCCATTTTTCCAAAATCCATTTATGATGATAAGGTTTATGAGGAATTGAGGGGCATCCTCAAATATTATGAGTATACATATAGGATTTCGTTTTGCGCTATAAATCAAGCATTTGCATTTAGAAAGTACCATTTAGTGACGTGGAACTAATGAACAAGACCACAGATGACCACCGTAACTCGTCAGCTATAATTTCGTCAATCGTGGACCAATTTGGAAAATCATTTTTTTTGTTTGAACGATTATGCTCCCGAGATTGTTCTATAGTCACCAAATCAGTATGTGATGTTGGCGTCCCAGGGGTATCAAAGGGTATGTTAAAATATTTTAAGCGTGCGTGTAGTGTATTTGAGCTATTTTTTAAGCTATTCAAGTTCTTTGCGTCTGATAGGTACCATTTCACGTTGCTGAGCTAATGATGGAAGCCTCCTTAACGATTAGGAGTTAGGGGATAATACTGCCATTTGTCCTCAGAGATTACTCTTTAATGTCTATTAGTAAAACCTAGTACACATAGAATTAAAATACTTATTAATCTACATAAATATTTTCATTCATTTATATAATTCCAACGTGACAATCTTAGCAGGAATACATCTGAACTCTTTAACGATAATAGTACAAATAGGGTGAATTAATTTAATGTGGTAGAGAATGAAAATGTGATCTGTATAAATTGTAAAACTTTTATATTAAAAAGAATAAGAATAATTTATATAGTTTCTACAAGAATAATTTGGTAGTTGCACTCCAACTCACAGTGTGGAGTCCCTAGAATGGTCTACTAATGGATAAAAATTCTAGATTGGAACTACAGTTCCGCTTGCTTAAAAGTAAAAGTAACGCCTTGCCAATTTCATTAGGCATGGTGTTTACCCCGTATTCTCGAAATTAATGCAGTGGCAATAGCTTCTCCCTTACGTCCGTAATCCAGTTTGTTCCTACCCGCACTCGCTTTTTTCTGTATATCGAACGCGAACGCAACCTCAAATCGCTCATTATATTATGTGTCATAATTATTGTGAACCGCAAGTGTATTCTACGTGTCCGAGAATTAAGACAACATCAAACAGAAAGGTGAATTCCTCTCTCTCCATCCCTTGGATTTGCCACTGTGCGAAGTTTCGAGGATAGGGTAAATAGGACAACTCCGATCAGCAACCAGCGCATACACATTGCTTAATGCACATGCAAAATATCGAAGTGAATTATAAAATTATAATTATTTGATAAATAAAAATGGAGAAATAAAAAGATGAAAAAAATTTAATGCCGCCAATAAAAACATACTTAATATTTTTTAATAAGCTGATTTCAAAAACGAGTAATTAGTTGCTTTTGGAGTTTCACATAAAATAAGAAAAAAGAACATATAATCATTAACATGAAACGTTCAATATTGTGACGGACCGGACACACGCGTATGGAACGCTTAACCACCGGTTTTTTGGTTTTTGCTGATCGCTTGACTATTTCACAACAGCGGCGCCCCGCCAGCATGGGTCGTCAAAATAATGCCTCAGAACAGCAGGTGTCTATAGAGCAGCAGAGCCTCACTTCCGATATGCTGACATGTGTGCTATGTACTATTGTGGACTGTAGACTATGTGCAGTACTGGGGTAGTGAAGGGTGGTGCAGCAGTGCAGTACTGATAGTGCAGGCTGCATGCAGAATGCAGTTGCATTCTTATACAATTTTCTGCTACTCCCGGATTCATCCTTCAGAAAACAACTAATTAGACGAGTCGAATTTAGATCAATTAAACCAAAGCGGCCGTTCATCCGTAGATCCTCTACACCCTGCTGCGAATGCAGGTGCGGGTATGAGTCTATGGTTCGAACTCGGGCATCGTCTCAGGAGGGACACTGCCCTCTTGGGTCATGATATGGCGACTATCGTCAGCCGGTGGATGTCCGTCAGCTTACACCTTGTCTTCGTTGGAAGAATTGGATAGCGGGTTTCGTGGGAGCTGATATGAATGTTGGTCTTGAGTCTGGTTGTTTCTATGTATTGCATGTATATAGTTACAAAAAAGTATATACGTATTATATCAACTATCTAGTAGCCATGTTACAAGCCTCGTTGTTTAGTTGTGGTGCCATCAAGATGGTGCTGTGTATATGTGTTCGAAGATATTATATTATATTTTATACTATTATTAGATCAACTTCCCACATAACATCATTGGATGTCTATCATGTAATATAGACACAAATCTTGTAATATAAAAACAGAAGTGCAACTATAAGCCGAATCCCACTAATATTATAAATGTGAAAGTTTGTTTGTTTGTTGCCCAATCACGCTTTAAAAATAATTAGCTAAAACTTCACAGTAATATAGTTTCCACATAAGAATAATACATAGGTTATAATTTATAGAGCTATACTTTTGCCCACGGCTTCACCTGCGTAATTGTGGAACAAATTATTTACTTATGCCGATCGGTTATTGGTAACAACAATGTTTAAGAGTGGTTCAATTTCAACATTGGTCTGCAATCACAATCGAAAGCAGAACCGCGAAAAGGATCAAGGGCGTATGTGAGATCGATTTATGATAAAAATTAGCGGTATTACGTGTGCTTTCGGCGTTAGAATATGGGTTGTCCTGCTATGGAATCTAGAACGAGACCGAGGTCACGGATCCATATAAAAGATGAAAGAATACGTAGTATGCTTACGCCGGCGGAACCACGGGTGAATTATGTGTATTTTAACAGAAACTGAATTTAGATTGGGATTAATGAACTAGATCAAAAGCGAAACCAGGATTGAATCGAATGATCATAATCGACGGGTTTATATAAAAATGAAAGAATTCGTACGATGTCCACGCGGGCAGAGCCTCTGGTAAAATCTAATCTAATATTATATAAAGTTCGATTACTAGTCAAATAATCTAGAAGTCGAACAAAAAGCTACAATACGGCAACACTTATACTAGCTGTCAGTCTCACGCCTGCAGCCTGTTCTGTCAAGACATACGCCTGCTGTGTGATTGAACGATCGAATAATACAATTAAAGCTTCATAATGTTATTTACATAAAACAATAAATATCGTTCAATTTATGATCTATGGACCGCTTTATACGGAAAATAGAGTAATAATTTTGAAAAATATTCAAATACTGGTATCCAGTATCGTTTTAATACAAAAATGTGTTTATACAATCTTTTAGCATTACGTCAATTTTCGTACTATATAACTACCCTATGTTCCTATCTTTGTGAAAAGCTATTATGGACAATTAGCTCGTTGGTATTTGGAAAAAGAATATATTATTAAATTATATTCAATTTTCATGTGCGCAAATATTCTCTTTAAATCGTTTTATTTAATAATAGCTACCGCCTACTGTCGCGTTAGATGAATTCTTTCATCGTCATTTATATTAATCAATCACGTTAACGGTTTCGCATGTGATTTAATGCCGAATATAGTTAATATCAATATTTCTTTAGGCATTTCTGTAATTAATAAGGAATCATAATGAAAAGAAAAGAATAACTTTAATTGTTCAAGTGAGTAAAGTTGTGGACAAAAGCTAGTGTATACTAAAATCTATGAAGATATCCTACATTCGCAGTAAAATAAGATCTTGTAAGTCGAACCAGTTTGTCTATTATTTATAAATCGACAGACAGCAGCACTTGCAGTTCAAAATCCAAATATATTGCATTGCAAAGCTTTTGTTACTTTTATATATTTATGACGGCCGGAACAGTTTGTAAGGCTTTGGTGATTCGTGTAATAAACTTTGAGACGGTCAGTAAAGTGGGTTGTAATGGGGAGGGCCGGGTGGCGCGCCCGGTGAGGTGTGCGGTGTGTGACGTGCGGGACTCACGGAGGGATTGGACACACAGCGCCGCGGGTCGGGGCTGCTGTACTTGGGGCTGTACCAGTCTCGGAAGTAGCGGGGGCGCCACGAGTCCCCCGCCGGACTTCGTAATGTCCGACCAGTATATATCGGCCAACGCCTACGGGTCGTCCTCGAGCTTTACCACCTTGGAATGTGAGTGGTACTGGTGGTTGCAAATCTCGGCGACTTACCATCCAACTGCAAAAAGTGGTCGGTACCCACGGCCAGTGCTCGGAAGCCTCGCGTTTCGACACAAACTCGCGCCGCGCCCCGCCGACGACCCGACTGAGCCCGGCGCCGGGACGTCACTGGCACGCCCCTTACTAGCCCCACCCCTTGCGCACCCTACCCATGCACTAGGGGTTTACAGCCCCTGCACAAGTGCACCAAAACAACGTGTGTCAACTGGCGTTAGTATAGCGCGCGTCATGGCGGTATATGGAAGTAAATATGCGTCTGCTCATGAGCAACAAAATAACGCGCGAGCTTTAACCGACGTGCGTCACCTACCGCCCCGCATGTCGACCCGCTTCATCGCAGAATTTCGCGCGGCGTAGCTGTATGCGACTGGCTATAGTCGTCTGCACATGAATTTTTCTTTTTATTTTTGTAGGTAATGAAATTACACTTGAAATACGTTATTAATAAATTATTTTGGACATTACCGCCCATTCCAAGTACTGATTCACCGAGAGAAGAATGGGCAAGAAACTCAAGGTGTGCTCTTTTTACTCATCAATACAAAGGATTTAGTCATTTATAATTTAGTTGACATTAAAAAATAATATGAAATAACCTGATAGGCGAGCAGCTCAATCCCAGGGGCTTTTTTCATTAAGATATTCCAACACAGTATAATAGCCCTTGCCATATAACTTTCTTTTAACGAAACGTTTAAACTCAGCAAATGTCAGATTTTGAATTGTAGCTGGGATCTTATTATAAAAACGCACACACATGCCCTTGAATGGTTTATTAACTTTACTTAGACGAGTCTTACGAGCAGCAAGGTCGTTCTTAGGTCTAGTGTTAATGTGATGGATGTCGCTCCTTTTTTGGAACAGTTCTATATTTCTCTTGACATGTAGCAGGTTTTCGTAAATGTATTGTAATGCTAAGGTTAGGATATTAATTTCCTTAAATCTTTCTCTGAGAGATGTCATTGGTCTCAGATTATAAATAGCACAAATAGCTCGCTTCTGCAGCACAAAAATTGTGTTAATATCGGTTGCGTGACTCCATAACAAATTCATAGGTCATAAGACTATGAAAAAAAACTAAAATAAACTAGAACTAGTCTTGCGGTGCTTTCGTCTGTAAGTCGCCGAATTCTTTTGACTGCATATGCTGCAGAACCAAGTCTTTCGCTAATCTCGTAATATGAGAATTCCAACGTAACTTAGAATCTAAAGTGAGACCAAGAAATAAGGTCGTGTCCACAATATCCAATACCTCGTTTTGACTATTACATTTGTGTCGATCAATTTAGAATCACATAGAGAAAATTTTACAAGGTTTGTTTTCTTTCATTGATCAGTAGATTATTAATACTGAACCACTCAACGATTTCAGAGATGGTACTGTTTACTTCGTCAAAAGCTAGTTGATACCTATCAATCTTAAAAAGTAAGGAGGATCCCACAACAACGATCCCATCACCATTCTTAACAAGGTGTGGTAGATCATTTATGTATACTAGGAATAGAAGTGGTCCAAGAACTGAAGTCTGTAGCACACCTATATTGACCCAGGATCTGTCCTAACGACCTCTCACCATTAATGTCAACTTTTTAAATTCTATCACTTAGATAAGACTCTAAAAGTCCAAGGGATCGACCCGTGACTCCATAATGATATTGTTTTCTGATCAATATGTCATTATGAACGCACTCAAATGCCTTAGATAAATCACAGAAAACATCAATCGCGTCCCATAAATTCTCTCAGGCATCAAAATTTGCTGAATAAGCTCGACACCTGCTTCGGTTATTGAGCGACTGCTCAACATTTTCACAAACAGTTGCAACAATCAAGGAGCGGTGTTCAAAAAATTCTACGTCCTTCTACAACTTCTAACGGGATATCGCCATTCGTAATCTCTTGGTGTAATTCAAAATTAAGATTGCATTAATTCCTCCTCTAAACTCTGATACATGCTCAGACCCTACAAGCAGATTTTCCAGAAACCGAAGTCGAGGTTCGGCGGCAGCGGCGTAAGCTGAAGGTACGTCACCGCATCCGCGCCCGTCGAGCAGTCTCGGCGTTTTCATATAATTTAAGACCTAAGAAATGTAAGGCAGATACAGGTTTCTCTAACAGTATTTGTATTAAAAAATAACATTTACCCTCGTGTTTTATTTATTTTATTTTATTCTGGCTACAAAGAAATATATATGCAACATCACACAGTAAGTTCACTTAAATATACAAATACTGTTGTGTTATAAGGGAACTATACAATATTAAAAATATTATTCGGGAATATAAAATAAATCAGTATCATGATCTAAAACGCTGCGACGTAAAAAAATTCAAATTATTTGAAGTGTAATTATTGGAGCCTCTACCACCATTTACTTTTATTTTAAATTGATATTTAACAAAAAGCCACTTTTAAAATTAATTTCGTGTTCCACGTTCTCTTTTTAACGGTTGTTTGACTTAAAACCCGACAAAGGAAGACATGGAACGCAAATTTTATTTTAAAATGACTTTTTGTTGAAAGTCAATTTAAAGAGAGATGAAAGAGACTGTTACTGTAATTAGGAGTAGCGAATAACTGATTAAATCGAGGAATCATTTGGAATTAGATCCTCTTACCTCTAAGAGGAAGGCGACTCAATTAAACTTTTGAATACCTTAAACACACACATGTTCCATTTATTGTTACACACAATTTGTATAAGTTTTGTAAAAATAGCGCTTCCAAAAACAATACTAGATATCGATGCTGAACCGGATGGATGCTTAAAAAGTGCTTACATTAAACGAGAACACCAGAAGATCTAATGATTTTTTATCATCTTAGATTGTTAAAATACTCTGTTAAAGGAAGTTGTCATATAATAGACGGCACGTGGGTACGTACAGAGCCATCAGAAGAATAGAAACAATAGAAAGAAAAAAGAGTACTAATACTATAAACACGCCTGGCATTTAAAACCATGAGAAGAGTTATTTAAAAATTGTTCTCAAAAAGTAAATCACACGAATGAATTTAAATACACCTTAAATATATTTTCTCCAATAGAATATCTTAAAGTACTTGTCGTTCTCCCGATCGCACGACCCTAAAATTATCGCACGCCCAACGCCCATTCCGGTTGCGCACCCTTACGGGTCGAAATTAATCAGACGCGTAAGGATTAATACGGGTAAGTAACGACAAACGACGTGGCCTCATTGCCGCCCTTCTAACTTATTGTTTTTTCCGCATGGGGGAGCTTCCGTCGGCCATATATACATCTTTATTAACGTAAATTAAAGGCTTTATTAACAGTTGGTTATTACCTAAATATTTGAAAATATACACGTAATATTGGTATAATAAGTAAACGCGAACTTAAGTTAATTAATGACACATCGTCAACTAGTTGAACGTGGACAATCGTAATACTACACTCGTATGTTATTTATTAGTACCCCCTTTTTATAATTAAGTCAAATTACTTTATTTGTTGCTATCGTATTTCTAAATCCTTTTTCCTTGAATTTATAACAATATTTCTTATTGGAGTGAAAGTCCCATATAGCGGTGGTTGGGAAAGGACAGTGAGGCTAAATTTCGTAAGATAATTAAAGTATAATTTGGCAAATAAATTTAATTAATTCTTGACACGAATATAGTCTTAAAAGACAATCAAGTCAATTTTCTGTAATTATTTACAATTTGAAAAGAAACATATTGTTGTTTATTTATTTACGCTGCAATTTTTTATTACAATTAAAGTACTAGCTATTTTTCTAACAAATTGAAGTTTATGAAATTTTGTTTAAATGAGTAATATACATTTACCGTATTCATAATAAACGACTACGTCGTATACAAAACAACATCACTTGAACCATGCCCTTTATGGGTGCAGCACACTGTTTTACGATTATTTTTTTCTATAAACACAATAATTGTTATTCAGAACAAATGTTATGGTGAAACTTATGGCGAAAGCTTTATTTGCAGTGGAACCGAAGTGGACATCAGCGCGGGCGGAGTGATCGGCGGCGGTCGCCGGCGCGGCTCGCCTTGTGCGAGGAGCGCGGCCGCATCTAAGGCGTGAAGAGATCTAAGCAGCCCGTCTGCCAAACCCTCTAAGTACATTATTATACCTGTTAAATGACGTGTATTCGTCTGGTTTTCTATTAGACGCAAATGGGGCTGCACCCTGAGCGCTCTCCCTTCGCTCTCGTATACTCTAGTCGACGTAGATTTTCTCACCGTGCGCTCAAAGCACACTTTTCATTGACGTGATATGAATTGTTTAAGATTGTTTTCTAAGGTTCATCATTCAAGTAACAAACTTCTTTGCAGCTTTTTATAGGTTCACTCAAAGGGGTTGCGGACTACCCAGTGGGTTGAGTCGTGCCTAATTCGATAGGAGTCATGCTTTAAATCTGATTATGTTTTGTGTAAGGCGTTATTGTGTAAAAGATTGTTTGCACGAAATTTTCGATTTATGTTCTTTGCATTTTAACGTACTTTAGCAAGTTTTTTGAAGTGGTTTATTTTAAGTTACGTTAGCTATTCTTCGGTCACAAATAAATATTAGTTGCACTAACTTTTTTTCCAAACGTTTCTAGATGTGACGGGCAACATCAGACGCTAATGAATTTTCAGATTTCTCCCATCCATACACACCTACTTTTCATTGTATTCGTATAACATACATATTACGGTACCAATGGAAATTTGTTTCGTTGAAAACAACAGGACACCGCCCTGCTCCCGCGTCACCGCTCTGTCCGGCCTACCGCTAAACGAAATCACTCGATCACGAGGGGTGTGTTTGAATTTCACTCTGAATTTCAATCTGACACTCAAAATTCACGCGTGTTTATTGTACGCTTTATCGATTTGAGACATAAACCGTAAATTAATACTTTATTGTTGTTTTCAAACGACGGGGTTGATTGCATGGCAATGGGAGGCAGATTTTCTTTTAATTGTACATACACTCTTGAATTATAGTCGACTATGACTTGGGAAAGCATAAACTCGGTATATAATTATTAATTTGTTTAAAATTTATGTATGGTAATTTATCTGGACATTCGAGAAATAAGCACACCGAGATGTTATCCAATCTATCGTGTAGTAATGTTATTTACCATTATTTATAATACAAAATTAGATACTCAAAAAAATTTGAATACTTAAAATAATCGCGAGGTATTATTCTCAGCGACGAGTGCATGATCGTAAGCAAGCATGCGCCGCGCGTGGAGCGAAACGCCGCTGCTGACTTTTGTTTAGAAAATTTCCTGCTGTGAAGCAATTGTGGCGTGGACGCCAGAAATGTATTAGAATTAAGTCCAACAACTATATGCTTTTTGAATATATTTTGTTACGTAATGATTTTAGTTAAGGACTTGTAATTTGTGTATGATATTAGTCATATCATTTACTTGAATCACACGCACAGAAATAAAATAAAACATCGCCAATGCTTTGATTTATAGTACGGAGGCGTTTTCACACGTTACGGACTCGCACTTGACCATGATTAGGCATGTTGTTAGAGACCTTTTCTTCACTTTTGACGTGAACCGTCTTTAAAATCAGACAGAACCGTGCGGGTTTTAAGTCAGAAACGTGGACCGTGACGAAAAGGTCTATATCGTCTTACCTTAATAACTACGGAAATCGGCATTCCCGCTCATTTCTATTTAGGGTAACTCGCGACTCGCTCGTCATAGAAAGGTGATTCTTTTATGGAGTTTATTTAGAACAATCGATTAAAATAAAAATAAGTGCAATCTGAACAATAATTATAGCCAAAAATAACCAGGAGTTGTATAAAAAAAAATTATAAAAATTCAATATGTCGGCTTCAGCACATGCTAAAGCCAGCCAGAAATATGGATCAAAGTTATCGTTGGAAAGAGGGAGTTATGGGCCACGCATAAGTATTCCCACGTCCGGCGCTGAGCGAGTGGGACGATTTCAAGAGCGATCCAAATTTTCCACCGCACGCGCGGCGGACGACGCCGACTTCGCGAGCAACTCTACCGCAGCAGCTGTCGCCATTTAATGTCTGTTTCGTACTAAAATTTTAGAATGAATTCAGCCTTGTTTTCATTTTAATCTTTAAACACTAAAATCGTCTCGCTGACGTAGACGTTTCACGTTAAACCGTCAGCCGTGTGCCCCGACACAGCCCCGCCCGATTTTTTTCTTCGATTTTAATACTCTAAACTAGAATAGGAAAAAAGAAAAGTTTTATGCAGCTTGTTCTCAAAAACGAAGCAATAAATTTATGATCAGACATCATAGGTTTCTCTTTTTGTTGAAGTTTACTACTTAAGAATCGATTTTCACATAAGGCCCCCGTAGACAAATTTTTCGAGGAGTAAAATTAATACAAGTCTTAACTTAAAAGCGTTATTTTTTTATATGTATTTCGTCTCTACTACTATTTTTAACACTGCATTCAATGGTAGCCTTAACAACAACAAATTACATATTGATCGCATGAAAGCACAACGCCTTTCGACCGAACTGCGAGTCCATAAAATATACAAGCACAGTACAACGCACGAAACTTTGCCGCTGCAAAGTTGGTCATGAAAGCATCGCATTGGCGAAAAATAGGCACGTGAAGGAGAAAAAGAGAATGTCAGGCAGCGTTTCGTGTGTGGTACTGTAACATTCACAGGTAATTCAGAGCGGCAGAGTTTCGTGCGTTGTGCTGTAGTTTCTACTGTAATCTAATTTGTGGTGGAGCCCTGCTCGTTCAATAAACAATTCGGGGCTTGCGTCGCGCCAGATCGAATGCTTCCTGCAATTTTTATGTACAAATATTTTAAGTGTATTCACTTAAGAACTAATTATTTGTCATTTTTGCGTTCTTTTACCCTCTTTTTATACGAAAAGCATATTGATAGAGATTTTTCCAATTACTATTTTTATAAATATCTTAAAATAGTATTAAACGTGACTAAAGAAATAGCAGTTCAACATTAATATCTATGCCGATAGCCAAAATAAAAAATGTCACTGTGAAACACACTCGTTGGTGTGTCCCATGGCCCGCATGCTCGTTTTCCCCTTAAAGATCCTTTAAAAAAATCAGTCCTCAAGACTGAAATATTCAAATTTTTTAATAATTTAGTCCTAACTCCCTTTCCTAAATTAAATCCAATGTACACAGTAATTTTCCTCGATTAATATCATACTTCATTGGATTTTATCAATCAAAGCGAAGCTCGCGAGTAAACACAGACAGAAGAAAAAATCCTTACCACGTACAAAGCGGCATGGGAGCTTCAAAAACGATCATCCCGCTCACTGGCCTGACTCGGTCACGTTTACGTCGCTGTATGTCCCACACGATCTTGGTTGCTGTCAACTATACTCCCGGCTGTTAATCATAAAGGTGTCATAAGACCCACTGCAGATTGCCTACAGATGTCTTTGTGAATTCAGGGCGTTTATATTTCTCTCTGTTCCTGTCGCCTCACCGTCTTACGTCAAATCAAGTTTTTCTTTATTTTGGAAAACAGACAATGAAGCATTCACATATTTTATCAGAAAATTAGCATTCTCGAGCATAGTACCTAAAAGAAAGGTTGGTAGACGAAAAAATTGGAATAAGTGAGAAATAAATCATAAATAGATTAAATGGTTAAATGTATAAATAAAATAGTTGGAAACATACCTTATAAATTAAGTACAACGTTGTAGATTGTAAGATTACCATGCCGATGATACTCGAAAAAATTAAATTCTCAGATTATGTCGTCTGTGGCTACTGGGGATAACGACCGCTACATATTGACACAGAGAAGGACCACGAAGTGCCGCCGGTAGGGTGTCCTTAGATATTTAGGGCGTATCGGACGCTATTATGGGTTACAATGTACCGAATATGGAGTGACTGTTCTCTTACTTATGAAAAACGAAGTACATAGCGTTCTTCTCTGCATAATTTTAAGAACGATTAAGATACCTGTTTAGAATTAGACCGAGAAAGTATTGTTAATCACTGATGTTAGTACACACTCCTGTCATATACCAGAAAAACACACAATACTGTTTTGTATGTATTTCAAGAGAGAGAAAAGCGTTTCTCGGCTTAATATTTATTTGCTATAGAGTCTAATATTTCTTGTTCATAACAACTTGAGCTTGTTTTTATTTTTGGCTGCAGTATATAGCCCGCTTTTATGTTTCGACAAAAATATAGTTTTTTTTTTCCATTGGTGGACTAGGATCGTTTACTTTTTATATTAAATTCATTTCTGAACTAAATAATTAATATCGTAACATTAACAATTAATAGTGTAATAAATTATAAAACAATTTTTTTGTCTTTTGACTAATTTAAAGTTATCATTTTGTTAAAAGAATATTTTAAAATCTTTTCTAATAAATAAAATTACAAGACATTGTAATTTTTATTTAAGATAAAAATTTGACATATGCAAAGCTGTAAATATTTCTATAAAACACATACGAAATGTTAAAAATCGTAGCGTTATTATAAAAATGGCACTCGGAGGGCAAAGTTATGAGCTTCCATTTCATATATTTATTTTGTACTAATTGTTATCATCACATTTGTGATCCTCGTCATACAAATTTGAAAATGTTCTCTTCGATTTATAAGATTTATAACAGCTTTCCTGACAAGCACAACGGGCAGACAGCGTAGAGCTTTTGCGAGCTACTCGTACGTAGACGGACAAAGTTTCTCTCGATTCTATTAAAATTTGTCTATCGCTTTATGTTCATTTCAACTAGGGACAGACATATGATAAATCTACGATAAACTTATTGCAAATTGTCTTTGCTGATCAGTAGGTTCATCATCTTTGTAGCGAACATCTTTCCAATACTAAGCGATTAATTTTGTAAAGTAATGTGTTAATAAAGTTATCTAAAGTTACATAATTTATTTTTTATAATGCCCTATCAAACACGCTTGAAATAATACCGGGAGTGTTTACGTGTTACGAGTCAATCGCAATTGTTATCATGTATCACCACCAGTATTAGAGTCGTTTCATAAAGCGGCCGCATGAATATTTGAACGTTCTATTGTCAGGATGTGTAAACAATGTCTTATTTAGCAAACTTAAGATTTAGTCCGGGCGAGTCAAAACAAAATACCGTGAGAGGGTATGTCTCAGGGGTGACCTACACAATATTGTCGTAACTTTACGTTATTACTTCATTTTCGATTGATATTTTTCACACCGTACTTTCATCAGTAACGTTAACATCCACAATATCATGATATTTTTTCATTGTTTTGCTGTCAGCTATGATTCCGGCCAACGAGCGATAGTCAAAGCCTAACTATCGAGCGCCGAATTGCGCGAGCGGACAAACACGAGCCTATTTGTCTGCAAACCAAAAGTACCAAAGTGCCGCAGGACCTCCGCGCCGCCTCGTCGCGCGCACACAAAATAAAACACCGGTCATTCAAAGCTCTGCAAGTCTGCAGACGAAACCGTACGTAGAGCGCATGCGCCCGGCCCGTGAAGGGCGCCCGCCCGCCCCGCCCGCCCCGCCCGCACCCCAATCTGGCGCAGTCCGCACCCGCCAAACGGCGAGAAGCGGAAAACGTATAAAATAATAAATAGTGTACATGTTACATTTAAACTGAAACATTTAAACCAAATGATATTTCGTAATATTAAAAAAGGCAAAAAAAAATTATTATTATTTTAAATCGGCAATTTAAGAATTAGCTTTTCGTACGTGACGCCGTATCAAATGTTATGATATTGTCGCTACGTGTTACTAGATGGAAGCTGATTTAATAAAATCTAAAACACACCATAGAGATTGAATGTCCACCGTATGACCTCACGAATCACGATACGCTCGATAGTAACAAGTACAATAATAATATATATGTATATGTAATTTTTGTAACGGGAATCTAATCGAGCAAGCTTCACTTGTTCGTGAGGTATACCGTTGTATGAAAGTAACTGACGGCCGCGGCTCACTCGCGTACGACGTCAGAAGTATTGTTTAGGGTTTTTATTCTAAGCTATAGTTTTGTGGAAATGGTCGTGTTCGCGCGTTATGTTTGCGTTTCTTTTTGACGTGTACGTGACGTCACTGGCGTCTTCGCGCCCTCGCGGAGAGCGCGACTGTGACCGTGGCCACTCTCACCATTTCGTGCCTTATCGTTAGTAACGATTTCTCGTACGTTGTTTTCGTGTCCGTGTATTAATAAATGTCGCGCCTGCCTGACTCATCGGGCTGGCCTTGTTCGTGTCCCGCGCGTCCCGCGACCGCCCGTCCTCGGTGTGCGTAGACTAGCGTAGACACAATGGTGCATTGTGCGCCGTCCTGAGTTCGACCCATGAAATATATGTCTATTTAATAGTGACCCCACGTCAATCAGGCGGACGTCGGTAATTCCTAGCATTTTTATTTTTATTTTACGATTAATTTATAAAATAACTAAATTGTTATTTTATTTTAAATAGTTTTCGGACAACATTAGAAGCCCTTCGTATAGACGATAAATATATCTTTTGTGAAATTGTAATATCCTAAAAGCTCTATTTTTGTTATTTATATATCAGAGCTTCTATCCTAATATTTTCAACACAGTTTGATGTAACGTTTTCAGTATTTAGGCATGTGTAAGTACATGCAAGCATATAGCGGTGCTCTTGTCGGCCACATTCGGAACGACTCCAGACAATTGTCGTGTCAGATTTATGATGACTCTCCATTAAGGCATTTCAGGTTGAATGGTTTGTACCTCAAGCCACCCGCGCTGGCCAGTGCAGGCGGGGCGCTCCGACGACCGACGTCGTCGACGCGACGACTACATGATGGGCCGATGGCTTATTATGCTCTGCGGTGCACGAAGTGGGTACAGTTTGACTCAAATTAAAAAATCATTGGTAAATTAGTCTGCGGTAGGTCGAACCGCGACCCTCCGGCTCGGAAGTGACCTACTGAGCCTCTTAATCTCTGAATCATCGCCGTCATGCTCAAATAATAAACAAATACTTGTATTTTTAATTTTTATGAACCTTTATAGAACATAATTTGAAACGAGCTGAAAAAAGAACATAAATTACCTCGTATTTCGTTTTAATTGAAATAAAGTAAACTCTATCGCTGAGAAAAGATACAAGTAAATGACATATAAAAAACCTTTGACGAATTTCCGATAGATTTTTCAACAACGAATGGCACTTACTCTATAACATAAACCACGTAGGGCATTATTTAAAATGGATAGGAGAATTTGGCACTTTATTATAATATATTTTTAAATATATATGCTGGAAACATACTTCAGTAACTTTTCCGTGTAGTAAAAACATTATCATATTCTTACAGCAAACTCGAAAACGTCAAGTTTGATTACCCAGAGGGGTATTTATAAAGAAACCATAGAAAAATAATCTTATATGAACCTAAAAAAACTTATTTAAAATATTCGATTTAGGTTCAAAATCTTGATCCTTTGTATCGTTTATTTTAATTTTTTAACGTGATAACGTTTTATAAATCCATGAACGCCGGCTGCACGCACGAAAAAGCATGACTCATTGTTACGTTCCGCTCTGAGCCAAGCGTGCAAGCGAGCGCATGGATCGAGCGATAGAGAGGCACAATCTGCTTAAGAGTTCGGCTGGTGACGTATCTATCTCTCTTCGACTCCATCGGCCGATGCATCCGAGCAGAAGAGACGCAGCGGCAGCACACAACTACACGTGAACTGTTTTGTCAACTATTTATAAAGTGAAGTGAAAAGTTAATGTGGTTTTCATTGTTTATTACAATAACAATCGCGGAACAAAATGTAATTAGCGATATAACCTCATTTATTTGTTCTTTTGAAGGCGGTTTTCTTTTGTGAAAAATTTATTTTTACTATACTATTTGTCTTCTTTTTGTGTGTGTCGAGACCCTTTCTCAGTGAGGGTCGAGGCCGTACGTGAACTTCTGAATTTCGATTGGACGGGCAGTTGAGTTCGTGCCGGTTCCGTCGTCTTCACGCACGCAAGATCGACATGCGATATGCGCACAGGGGCGGGTGGAAGGAGTACATGGGGGCGGTGGTCACCCGACCGGTGCTGCTCGTTTGTCTCTCGGCAATCACACACGATACACGATATACAGCTTTATGTATCGTCTGATTGTAATCGTATACAACGTCCCCTGTTACCTCTTATTTTTCAGTCTCTATTTATTTGGTCTATTTAATATTTACTAAGTTCAAGTTCTAAAAATAATTATTAACACATAGAACCATGGAATCAACAGAAGGATGGTACCAAAATAAAATTAATATCGATAAAAAATGTTCACTAAATGTTTACATTTATGTTTTAAGTGCTAATGAGTAAAACATGAAAAGTTTTTATGTACTATTATCTCAATATTATAATATAATCTATACGTTTAATAAGATTAATAAGACAGAAGAGAAAAAAAAATCTGTACATAAAAGATGTTTGAAAAAAATACTCTGGGGGTTACTAAAAATGTTGACGGAATTCATTTCATTGGTTTTTACAATATTTGTCTTATTGTCTGTCTGTGTATTTGTTCGCAAACTCCGCAAAAACTATTGAACAGAATTTGATGTTTGATATGGTAATAGTTTGTACCCCAGAGCAAGTATAGGATAATTTTTATCGGTTTTGCTGCTATTTTTTACACTATGCATATTTTGAACAGAACCGGAATGGAAACTAAAATCAAAATAATAAGCGAATTGGAACCGAAAACGGGAACAAGATCGGAATCGTGATTGATAGCGTGACATAAAAGATGAAGGAATTCATTCGATGTCGACGCGGGTGGAGCTTCGGTGGTAAATATAATTAACTAGTACTATCTATTGATCAAATACGAGTGCAGTGTAATAAGGGGCCATCCATAAATTACGTTACATAAATTTGAAGGTCTTTTGACCTCTCCCCGACCATGTCACGGATGGTCACACTTGTGAAAACCCTACCCCTAGTGTGACGTAGCAAATTTTCAATTTTATATCTAGTAGTAATATAATTAAATAATAGTTTTCCATATTTTTGAAGTGAAACTTCTTTATCGGCTTATGGGAGAAATTTTATAGCAATGTAACGTTTTTCTGTTACGCGCCATCTTTATCTGTTACGCGCCATCTTTATTTCTGGGTAACATTTTTCCGTTACGCGCCATATTTTTTCAATGTTATTAATGTCATCGTGGCATAAACATAATTGTTACCAAGGCCACCTGTCACATATACTTTCTGTCAACACCCTAGATCTATTTACAGTTTGTATATATTACATTTTCCTATTATCTAAGTTGAAACCTTTTCAACCGACATACATGAACTATATCTCACATTCTTTCATTGAGTGAATCGATTTTATATGTAGCGTCCGATAATTTTCCTACAATTCTATATGGCCCTTTATAACATCGCATTAATTGAAAAGTTTTACCTATCACCCTTCTAGGTACATATACCATTACCAAGTCTCCTACATGAAACTGTGAACATTTCTATTTCTGAAACTCAGTAGTGACGTGAAAAATAATATTTCAATTAAGTGATTAGCGAAAAAAACTTTATAAAGTTATTTGTATCCATGTCTATGATAATAAAAGCCTTTTGCATAAACTTTATCTAATTTAGCTTTGTTCAACCAATTTCTGTGAAGTTGTAAATAGTAAATCATTTTTCAAAAAATGATGTCATAAAGAAGTTTCATTTCTTACGTGTGTACACTAATACACACCCACTTTTTATTTACATTAATAATAATCTTTAACAAATTTAACATAAACTCAAATATTTTAGATACTGGACAAAACCTTACGAGTATAAATATAGATCGAGTTAATAATATTCTTAAGTTTTCCGTTTACATATAAATTTCACGTTTTTGTATTTTGGACTTTGACATCATAAATATTTTTATTGCTAAACATTCTAAAATAACGGGCTTATCTAATCTATTAATCATTCTAAAATAAATGTCTGAAAGTCCCTCACTGTGCTCGGAAGTTGGGAATTTCATCAATTAGCCAATTTTGTTGGTAAATTGATGGTTTTCGTAACCGAGGTGCTCCATAAATGAGACTTAATACGCGTACTGTGCAAAGCTCTTATTCTAGGCGTCGGGCCATTCATTCGGACGTTCACTACAACAATTGTGGCACGGTACCTTGCAGCAGTATGCAGAGTACTGGATCGGTGGGTGAAAGGGCTAACGACGCTCGCCGGCTCAGCCAAAGCAGCTCCTCGGCAGCAGCGACGAACTCATTATCCGAGACGAAGCCCCGGTCGTGTCGGCTCTCCACAAACTCGTCGCGTCGTGTCTAGCGAATTGAAGTTTTACACGTTACGAACGTACAGTGTACATTCTTATTTTGGTCGGCACCGCACATATAGCCCGATTTTGACTGTGGATCAACTAGGGAGGTTCGACGCCGTTCATTTTTACGGGTAGGGCTACGGTTCGGCTCGGCGAAAACATTTCAGAAATTACAAATTTATAGCTTCCTAGATATTATTTTGAACTGTTACATGAAAGAATCTACCAATATTTATGAACGTACACAACCTTAGAATGTTTGTATAAAATAATCTTAATTTTTCCGTTACCTTGTATATCCATACTAAAATGACAAAGTATGCTTAAAAAGTTTTGTATATATAATAATAAGAACGTAACTTTTAGAAAGCACTTGTCTATATTAATCTGTTTCCACGTTGAGATTAGAAATCGTAATTTAAAAGTATTAGCTGGTGTTTTAAGAATAATAACAAATTACTACGGTATCTCGGTGTATAAAATTCGTGCAAATAAATAATATTTCTGTAGTTCACGTAGATAAAATAAATAGCTTGCCTCATAAAATCTTGAAGAAAAAGTAATATTGTGTGCTTTCCAGATATTAAACAATACGTAAATTGATAGTTGGTTTAAAAATATTTTTAAAAGTTTAACTATTTAATTACATATTTATTGTGAAAAGTTTTATTGTTTATGAATGATCAGATCGAGGACCTTTACTCATCATTTCTATCTTTATATAAGAAGTGCCAATTTCGAAAACATCAAAATAAAACTACACGTGAACACAAATTACACACGAGTAAGCATTTCATTGGCTTTTTTCATCATAGGCCAATGAAAACACTACCCCAATCTTAGCTTCAAAAACCCTCACAAACCTTACTTGTACAATATTTGCTTTTGCCGTTTTAAAGATGAATAAATACATCGTTTCTGTTTGCTTTTGCCTTTATCAGAGAGTCGATTAGTCAATTGTGGCTCGTGATTGACGATCGTAGGCTATTTCAATTTTGGTTTCGATAGTATTTCTATGCGAAGACCGATTCGAAATATCCCATACTATATACTCTATCACACACTCCGAATTATTTGTATTCGCTTTTATTTGCTTGAGCAATTAGTTAAAAGATTGACTTCGTTTATAAGATTATTGGTTAAAAGATTAATTTGAATTGTAAGAAATGTTATTCTTAATTCCTAGTAGATTTACGTTTTTGTTCGTGAAAATTATTTGATTATACTAGGGCAGCGTGGTGGGCCCCACATTGGTATCTTGCATGAATGGTCGACAGCATCGTGATTGAACACCACGAGGCTGGGTTATGCTCTTATAGTCGATAGAGCTGAGGCCTGATTTAATATCAGGGCTCCTGTCTATAAAAGATGTCTTCACCTGGCACCTTCGCTCGAGCGTCACTCGATGTAAGGTCTCAGATATGGTGACGCGAGTAACGGCCGTTAGTAGAGCGCATCGATAGGCCCAGCTAATCTCTGCCGTTAATTTTGATATTAGTTTACTTCAAACCGTTCAGAAGGCTGTGTAGTCGCATCCATTTTAGTAACTGAGGGCGCCTTAGATTATATCGTAGCCTACACACGAAACACTGAAATTTGAAATGAACTTAACGTCCAGGGAAGAAATATACGCCTTCAGTCAGGCCAGCAACGTTCACCCCGACCGCGCCACACTACCTCGTGCTGCATGAGGTGTGTTCGTTCCGCTTTAATTTACTATAACATAAAAATCGATTAATTTTTTGAGATATTTTATTAAAAGTTTTTTAGAATACAAAATTGGACGATCAAGATCCAAATTTGTGAAAAAAAGTTAGTGTATATATAAGTTTGTGTAACAAAATGCTACATAGCACGAAATCCTAAACTTTTAGGGCACTGTGAAAAATCCACCAAATACGTACCTTAAACAAGTGCGAAAGCAAATTATTGTTGTTTTTCCAAATTTTTGTTTCACTCGTGACATAGTTGTCCAGTTACATTTTTATTTTGCAATGACGCAATATTCACGAATGCATCGCGCTTAAGTATTTATTTCCATGTAATGTGTGGCGCGGCGCAAGCGCGTTGTCGCCGTCACCGTCGTTACGTCATCAGGTCGACGACCTTAAAAATCTGAAACAACAAAAAGTATGTAATAAGTGCGAGCATCTTTTTATTACATTACAAAATACAGTTTCAAAAGTTCTGGAATTTGTTTGTGCAGAAAATAATTAACAATATAGAATACGAAAAATTATTTTCTTGTGTGTTATGTATGAAAACTACATGTCTGCTTTATTCCAAGATATATTGCAAACTGACAGCCTACTCACATATATACTACATTGTGTATATTTTGCAGTTGTATTATGTATCTAAATATTTGTCGTAGGAAATGCACATAAAGAATTTTTTCCACAGAAAGTTATTATTTTTCCACGGCAAACTAGAAGAACCCTATAACCAAGCTCGATTGTCCGGGTACACGTATGTAATAAACGTAATTGTTGAAAAATGAAAAAGGTTTAATTCGTTTTTCTCAAATGGAGTTGTGAATTGTGTACTTCTACAGATCGATCAATAAATATAAGGTCGGAGAAAACGTTTTTTCGTATTTCACAAGTAAAAAGTCGCAGTAAAATTTTTTTGTTTGTGCTATTTGTACTTGGCTAATTTTGATAGCATTAAATAGATGACATCTAAAAAAAGAAAATAAAACGTAAAAATACCGGCCAAGTGCGAGTCAGACTTGCTCACGAAGGGTTCCGTAACCATCTATACAACATTACACAATATATTACAACCTTTTCTTTTATTTTTATTTTTATTTAAGAAGTATTTATTTTTAAAGTGAATTTATATTCATATAAACCTAAATCTAAATATATATTTAGATTTAGATTTAGAAATATAAAAATACAAATCTAAATATATTTCAAGTTTCTACCTACCTACCTATTAAGATCAAAAAATGGCAAAATAAATCACGTTTGTTGTTTGAGAACCCCACATAAATACTTATTTTATTCTATTTCTAGTATTTGTTGTTACAGCGGCAACAGAAATACATCATCTGTGAAAATTTCAACTACCTGACTATCACGGTTCATGAGATACAGTCTGGTGACAGACAGACAGTGGAGTCGTAGTACTAGTCTCGTTTTTACCCTTTAGGTACGGAACCCTAAAAAAAGTGTGCCGCTCATTTTTCTATTGTTTTTCTATGCACCAAAATGAATGAATCTAACGTAGAAATTCGGTACATTTTGAAGTTTTATTACGAAGAAAGAAAAAATACGACACTAACCGTGAAAAAAATTGTGACGTTCTTACCGACACTGCATTAGAGATGAATCTAGCTCTGGTCGATCTGTCACGGATAAAGTCGATGCTACTTTGGAAAAAGAAGAGCAAGAACGAAATATTAGATTTTACGACGTAGCTGAAAAGCTGGGGAGGACCAGAAAAGCATTATTGATCCATTTTAAGAAAGTTGGATATACAAAAAAGCTCGATACTTAAGTCGATCGATACAAGCTCGATACAAGCTCACTGAAAAAAATTTAATGAATCATGCATTCATTTGCAATTCTGTATTGAATATATGTAATGGAACCGAACCATTTTTGAAAAGATTGATCACTGGTGATAAAAAATGGATTATTTACAAGAAGGACGTAAGGAAAACATCGTGGTCAAAAGGAAACTCCACAGACTATACCGACATCCGGATTGACTCGCAAGGAGTTGGTGCTATGTGTTTGGTGCAATTGGAAGAGCATTATTAATTATGAGCTTTTACCGCCAGGAAAACCCATCAATTAGGACCTCTACTTCCAACAGCTGATTCGACTTGAGCAAGAAGCAGAGAAAAAACGCCCGGAATTAATTAACAGAAAGTGTGTGGTTTTCACCATCATAACGCCAGGCCACAAATATTTTAGTCACTCGGCATATAATGAGTGTGGTTGGGAAGTGTTAATGCATCTATCATATAGTCCAGACGTCGCACCCTCAGATTTTCACTTGTTTGGGTCTCTCCAGAACACTTTAGGTAGTGTTAGGTTAACATTATCGAGAAAGGACTGTCAAAACTACCTGTTATAGTTTTTTGATTAGAAGTACCAAAGTTTCTACAGCAATGGGATTATGTAACTACCTACCAATTAAAATGGCATATATACATACTCTAATTTTTCATATTCTTCGTATAAAAGTAAAATCCATGGCTTGACCAAATATTTTAAGCCAAAAGTAAATTATTACCTAATCATAAAAAACAAATAAAATAATGGTAAATAATTGCTTTTAAAAACGTTTTAAAATAATTAGTTATTTTTGGAGTGAGCCAATTAAAGAAAGGCAAACAAAATAATGAAAGAAACGAACACTAATGCTAATAACTAAACATAGCACATATCTATAACGGTGAATACAAATTATAAAAGTGAGACACGACCGCCTATGGCTTATCTTCACTTGTCACCGATTCCCATAATAGCTAAGTATTTTAGTAGGCTTTTAAAGGTGGTTTTTCTTTTTATATGAAAAAGTTATTTCATTAAAACGCACTTACATATATTACATCAAGTATATAAAGTCTCCGCCTCCCTTCTTGGCTAACGGTTGTAAGTTCATGTACTTACTAGCTTCCGCCCGCGGGCCATAGAGTGAATGCCCACGTCCCACGCGACGACCGATCGCCATGCCAATCGTGGTTGCGTTCGTTATCCAGTCCTCTATTTTCACCCGATCACGCTCTCGCTGACAATTTGCCTCACTCTCGATTGCGGTCGTGATCCCGTTTTTCATTTCGGACGCGGTCTTGTTCTTAGTAGATTCTTATCTCAGTTTCACTCTGGATCTCGGTCGCGCTCTTGAGTCTGATCACAGTACTGCTCCTTGTTCCGATGCCGGTCGTGCATCGGAACAACTTTGTTGAGACTAAGTTAAGCCTGTCTTCACCGACGCGATAACTACGTCCGCGACCGACAGCAAAGTGCTTTCTGTGGCACGGGCGTGTGGTTTACGTTGACTCAAGTTAAAAACTCATTGATCAGGACGAACCTGATACATTCTGATTCAAAGCCGAGTCTTAACCACCGAGCCACCGCCACCAATTAAAGTATTCATTTTATAACTATATAGAGTAAACCATATCCAAATCTTATTTAGTAACATTTCTGCTACTTTTAACATATAAACCGTCCCTTTGGCCGAAATATTAAATTTAGGTATATGAAATCGCCTATATAGTAGAAAGCTATACAAGATTAACATTTTCACCTTAATTAAATACCTTATTTCAAACAATTTAGGCAGCGCACGCGATAAATCAACCGGTTGTCTAATTTTTTCTGTCGTCCATTATTCTTACTTAAAACACATCTTTATCAGAGTTTAAAAGTCTTATAGTACTCAGAAATCAAAATAATATTTTAATATTAGTGCTAAAATTTTCACAATCAGATCACTCATTCCAAGGTTAGCCCATATATTGATAATAAGAAATTTGCAAACTTTACTTCTTTATAAGATTGATATAACCAAATGCCTTTTTTATTTTTAAATAAAATGACAAAAGGTTAAATGAAAAATTTATATAATTTATTAATCATGACTGACCATAATATAATTATCATTCACAAACAAAAAGAAATGAATATAGCTCTTAAAGAAATACAAAAATAATGATATTCTTTTATAGTTATCATGTGGAGTATCGAAATGACACATAGTCTATTATTTATACAATCACATGCCATTATTGTATACCGATTTTCATCACGACCAGTAATTTTTGCATTATTAAAGAAAGTACGTAGAGACTAACAGACAGACAGTAGCCTACCATTTGTGTAATCACATGTTTTTACTGTCTACCAATTTTCATCACATTCGATCAAGTCTATTTTAAGTTAAAAAGGATGTATAGAAAGACAAACAGACACAGTCATATGTCATTTACGCAATTATAGGTTTTACTGTACACCAATTTTTATCACGATCGTTCATACCGTTGTCAATTTACAAAAAGACATACAGACAGATATACATTCTATTTTAACAGATATGAAATTTCGATTCTGCTACCATTTGCTTCGATGATTTTGACTAAGACGTAGCAAATTCTAGTAGTATCAAAATAAAATTTGGATTATACTACTCGGAAATAGTGTAGTATAACCTCTCTATTAGTTTCTATGAGTGCAAGTAGTTTCAATATCTTCCGTGGTAGAAATATGAAAATTAAGACAAGTTTTTTCCAAAAGTTTCTCGTTTGCCAGTGCAACTAGCACCTAGCTAGTTTCGTAAATAAATGCTTTTAACTCCAAAAGAAAACGGAAAATATAAACATAGCGGTTTCGATTTTCCATAAAAGGTTTCATTTTGACTACGGGCGAATCGACCGATGAATTTTTAACTTAAGTCTGCTCCGTGCCTCGGACAGACCCCCGCCATTGTTTTCGGGTATTTCCAAACTGCAGGGGGCCAACGTCGACGGTTAAGACAAAAGCCCTTCAATTGGAAATAAATAATGCATGTGAATAAAAAGTGACAGTCAGCGTTAAATAGATTTATCAATACAAACCTACCCACCATGAATACTTAAACTAAAATATACTACAGTTAGGTGAGAGGAACGCATAGGGAACATCAAAAACCTGATAAAACAAGCATTGCCTTAAAGCATGAGTTTACATACTTTTCTTTCAATTTTCAACTTTCTGTATAGGTATTTATATATAATTTTAGTTCACTGATTGAACGAATGTTTATTTAAAAGAATGCAATTCAATAGGCATTTAAGTTTTTCAATAGCTCGAACTATTATCTGCGAGCCGAGTACATGCTTGTGTAACATCCGAAAAAGCACACTTGTGCTTAATGAATACACGCAAACATGTTACTCATTGCGGTGATGTTTCTCAACAGCAGCGTCGACGAAATCGGACCATATAGTTACGTACTCTGTATGCACTGTGCTTGTAAGAGTGCACGTGTTCCAAAAGTGTAGCTACCTACATTTTATTTTGAATTTGCTTACGTGAATTTAATATCGGTGTTATCGATCGACATGAACTTTGTAACGTACCTACTAATTTAAATGGATGACCAGATTTTTATTGACGCAATCGGCGCCACATACCGCTTGCAGGTGTTCACGGCCCAAAGTTCATTACGAACCTATACTTCGCCTCCCAGGGCCCTCGTGGAAACAATACCATTCTGATTGTTGTTTATGCATATTACCATTTTATCACAGTTAACTAGTCCGGTGATGCCATATTTGTCATGCCGATTATTTTGTTGTAAACTTAAGTTAATAAGGATTCAGTAAGCTAAAGACAAACAAGTTCAAATACTTACGAGTCTCATGTACATGGCAGGTAACATCCGTAATTCTACCTTTTTTCATAATTTTACCGGATGTGACGGTTTTAATTTTTGCTTTATTTCTTTTTATATGTCTACCGAGACTGCATAATGGTAACCCCGATGGTGTTCCAATATACCCTCCTGTATGCCCCTTGGCTTTTAAATGATATTTTTAAGTTTGAGAGGTACATAAAATTTAAATATTTTGTGTTTGAATGCCATCGGAGATACATGTATCCATCGGAGGTACATGTATTTTTCGGTCAGTTACCCTCGTGCTTGGGCAGTGGATGTCAACGGAAGTAAACGCCATCGGGCTACTTGGTGGAGCTGGGAATTAAGCCCCTGCTGAGCGATCCTTGGCTACCACCCGTCTTTGCTGAATTCGAGATCCGTGACGTCTCCCCTGGCCACGTCACCTGACCCCGGCGCGCTCGTAGCTGTCGTACGGCCTATCTCCAGCGCGCGCTTGCTGTCGCTCGCTGCTGCTGAACCCATGACCCATGGCGTTTCCTCTTGCTGCGCCATTTCTCTCCGGTGCGCCCATCGCTGCCGCCCGTCGCTGTTGTGCGTGAGGCCCGTGCCACCTCCTTTGGTCGTGCCCGCCTGTTCTGGCGCGCCCGTTGCTATCGCCCACTGCCACCGAACCCGGGACCCATGAAGACATCCTTAACGTCGTCACCGGTCCCCGACGCACTCACTGCTGCCACCGCTGCCGTCCAAACCGAAGTCTATGTCACTTTCGCTGTCCGCCTGACGTGCGCGAGTCTTATTGCTAGCGCCCGCCGCGCCTCAGGCGCCTGATGCGGGCATCGCCGCGACTACGAGTTATGTACCCTTTCACTTAATAAGCAAGTGGTTATGTATTAAATAAATTATTGTTAACTTTGAGGGCTTACTTCTCTAAGACCTGGACCGCATATCCAGACCCTGAACAGAATACCCCTGAAACCCGACGATGCCGTGACATGGTGACTTTTCAATTCAGATTTCTATAGATGTGATCAGCGCACGGAGAAGCTTATGTAAACATTACTGCACTTCATCACAATATCAATCTATTTTCATGATGAAATAAATCTAAGGGCCGTAAAAAATGGCCCCAGAAGAAGCGACGAACGCGGACCGCTGCGGCTGATGCGAAATATACAAGGATTGGCGGCACTCTTGTAAACGTATCCGGGCTGCGAGGTTTACTTGAATAATCAGCCCTCGTACATAGGAAAAGTCGTACATGTATCGTAACGACGTGTCGATGCGGCGGTGAGGCATGGACAGCTTTTTTTCGTACCACAAGTCACTGCCAAAGTTATGGCACTAGCCCTTTAATGAATATTTCTAGACTTCGTCGTAAAGTTGTAACGGATTTTATTTTTTTCTATTTGTTGTTTGTTTATTAAACCATACTCCACAGTAGCAACCCCAATGTCATTCTCTGTTCTCCCCCATTGTTGGACTGGAGAATGGAGAATGTCATTTCCCCATTCTCCAGTTCACCCCCCGACTTGTAAATCTTATCAATGAGTATGAGAGGTAGATAAAATTAAATTTTGTGTTTGAGTGCCGTCGAGGGTATTTTTATATTTCGGCCGGCACGTGGATGCAGACGGTGCTGGAAGTCTCTCATCAAGTGCCAAGTCGCTGTTGCTGAGGCACGTGACGCATCTCCGAGCCGCTCCGCTTATTCTCTCGTGCTCGTCACCGCCGCCCGCTGCTGCCGAGCCAGAGGTCCGTGACGCATCCCTGGGTCGCTCTGATTATTTCCGGCGCGTCCTTGCTATTGCTCCTGCTGCCGAGCCCGAAGCGTAAGGCACCGCGCGGCCGGCTGGTGCGCCCGTCGCCGCCGCCCGCTGCCGACGATGCCGAGGCCGGCCAGGCCGCCTGCTCGCGGTGCGCTCGTCGTCATCGTTCCATAGTTCCATTAACAGCCGTTTCCTCCGTACCCGCGATGGATCGGAAATATGTGTATATATGAGATATGTATCACGACAACTGATGATAACTGGATTAATAAATTTAATAAATAATTGTTCAAATTCGCTTGTTTTTCATACACATGGAGTACATGTCTGGGAACCCTGAAGCTAGTCTAGAACGCTCGCAAATCCGACAAACCCCTAACAAAATGCCTGATGAAAAAGGCATATGTATGTAATGTGTTTAGTGAAAAACGAATTAATTTAAATTTCCATTTTAATTTGAAACTTATACTAAGTTATGGACATTTAAAATAGATATAATGTTATATTAAATAGATAGGTTCCTAACATAACAAATAAGAACTTAAAAATGACACTTATTTAAACAATATTAGACCTTCATTTCTTTCACGGCAGAATGAATAACCAAATAATATAATCACATCACCTCTAACTCAATATCATAAGGAAAATGAAGATAAGTGATATCTTGCACGAATTCTCTAGTAACATCGAGTGGTATATAGTTCATCTATTGCCTTAATTCTTCATAAATTTTGTTCTCTTTCATCATTTCAGACAAAGACGTACGGGCCAATGACGTCCACTGGTGTATCAGCATCAGGCCGCCCGCCGCCATCGCCGCCACGTTAATGCACGCTACACCCAATCGATGCGCTCGAGCAACACACAAAAAGTCCTAATAAAAAACCGACCTGACAACGATTACGGACGCCATCTCTATACTCGTACGTATTATACTACTATATATACTCGTATCTCCAACGACTGTCTGTAGTACATTTGATTTTCAGGTGAATACGTCTTTAACGTTTCTACTCTAATGGGAGGCAATTCAGAAAACTAATGATAACGAAATTGAGGAATACAGTTTGGTCCTGAAGCTAGATATGTATCATATATATCAAAATTTAATTACTTCACGCCATAGCTAATGGATCAAAGAATTCGTTACGTTTGGTGAGGACTGTAGCATCGCGCGCAGCAGAGGAAAGAGCCAATATTTTGAGGTCGTTTCGTTGTGTCCCAAAATTTCTTTTCAGTATAATTTTGACTCGGAAAAACTACAATCTTCGTTTGAGTTTCAATTGTCAGCTCTTGCCTAAATTTCTTGATTGCCTGTACGAAATATTGGTTAAAAAACTCGCCTCAGCAAAAATTGTGCTATATCACTCGATGTTAGTGTTGTTTTGTATAATTAGAAGAATTTTTAGAATCTGTAATACAGCAAATAATCAAATAACGCCAAATTGAGATGTTTAAAGTCAAGGAAGTTACTCAAAGAGTTTTTTATTCATGAACTTTTAGGATCGGTTCAGTAGTTTGGTTCAATAGCACAAATACGCAGAAGAAATTGGAGACAAGCATCAACATTTGGAATGGATAGTAATGTCGAAACGACAGTCCCCGATTACATCTGCGTATTCGTACTGAACCAATATCAAAAATTCCTTCATGAATAAGAAGGTCCTTGAGAAAAAATTACTATTAACATTTTTCTCTGGCATCATCTGCATATTTGTGTTACTACAGATTATAGAAATTCTTTCATTTATAAAAAGCTGCATTATCTTCGAGTAATATACATTAATTTTATTTTGATACTAGCCCCGCCCAAAACGGAACTGTGACCGGTAGCAGCATTGTAGTTGTGAATGGGATGAAAAGCAGAAACGAATGATGAGACCAGAAAAAATCGAAATCTAGAACGGAGCGAAGGTCGGAATCAAGTATGGGGCGAAAATTACAATCGAGAGCATAATCGAAATTGGAGTAAGAAGCAGTAGATACCGAGATCAGAATTTGGAACGGTACTAGAGTTATAATCTACTTGGACCGGGACAGGGTTTCTAAATTCAAAGCAGGACCTCGACCGGAATCGAGAATGAGTCAAACCGGCATCGAGGGCCGGACCGGAGTCAAAATCGGGGACGGAATAGCGATCGGAATTTTGACTAAGGTCGTGATCGGTCGATGTCTGGGATTAAAGAATGTCCCACGGGCGGAAGTTAGAAGGTGATGTATAAAAATGTGTGTTTAGTTCGTTTTCTTTGTGTGCCTAAACTATTCATCCGATTACTATGAAAGCTTGTCCCAGATTTCTTCTGCGTATTCGTACTATTGAACCAGACTAGTGAACCGATTCTAAGAATTCCTTCATGATTAAAAAGCTCCTTTAATAAAAGAGACTATTGACATCTCGATTTGGCGTCATCTGCTTATTTGCGCTATTACAGATTCTAAATGTTTTTCCATGTATAGAAAACTACACTATCCCCAGTGATATAGCATAATTTTATTTTGATGCTAGTAAAAAATGGTTA